>LR754244.1:4127-69263 GCA_902729485.2 Mus minutoides
ATCAGTGCTTGTAAATTTTTTAAATGATTTTTCTTTCTTAGACTTTTTTTTTTTTAATGTGTGTGCTTGTCTCCATGTATACATGTGCATCATGTCGCATGCCTGGTGCCCACTGAGGGCAGAAGAGGGTGTCAGATCCCTTGGGACTGGAGTTGCAGACAGTTATGCGCCTCCATGTGGGTGCTGGGAATGAAACCCGAATCCTCTGCTCTTAACCTCTGAGACATTCCTCAGGCCCTCAGTATATATTTTTAAAAACATATTTATCACTGACTAATGTTTATTTTGTTCTTAGGCTCTGTCTCTTCCGATTCCTGTGATTTAGAACCAAACATTGAGGATAAATTTTCCCTAACACCCCCTCTTCTCAGAGTAAGAAACTTTCTGTAACCTTTTGCATCTGTCATGCCCCAGGGTCTTTTCTTCCAGTTTGACAGCATCGTTGACTTAACAGTAACCCCACCTATTTGCCTGACAAATCCCCCATTTGGAACACCTCCCCCCCATTCCTGAGTATAAAAACCAGTATCGTTCCCACATCCACGGCTGATCTTGTGAACACTGCGTCAGGGGAAAACACAAAAACAAAGCTTGCTTTAATTAAACTGTCCATGATTCGGGTAGGCATTTTTCTCCTCTCATCTGCGGGACTAACAGAAACTGAGATCGACTATTAGAAGGTCCTTAAGGATTTTCTCCTGACAGTTACAGAATGAGACTGTTGTGCATATATAAACCCTGCATGCACAGGACGCCACAAATGTGACAAACATCCATCAGCACGCATGTGGCACGGTGGCGCTGTGGGACACAACCTTTGGCACTCCAAGAACTTCACAGATAGCACATCCTTGTCGAGTCTCGGTTTAGAGTCACATCTTGTGACTTGTAGACGCACTCTACAAGGCGCCTCTTACCAAAGCAGACGTCCATGACTTACTATTCTCTTTATTTCACAGAATGAAACCTCCAATGTTGAGTCGAATTAACAACACGTGGAAAACTTCAAGCACTTTCAGAAGAATAAATCACTGCTAAAGGAATTTATGTCCTCAATCATTTCCACCTCTCCCATCTACTTGAGACATTAGACATACCATATGAGTTTTGCCCAAGGCAGGACAATGGAAAAGGTTAGTTTTGCAGCCCTGGAGAACAGCTGTCCACTGGGGAGCAGCAAAATGAGCTGGCCAGAGGGTAGTGTGATGAATCTGTACCAGATAAAGAGTCAGAGCACTTGCCCATGCTCCATTATTCCAGACGGAAAAGAAAATCAGCTGGGTCAGCTGGGCGGTGGTGGCACACGCCTTTAATCCCAGCACTCGGGAGGCAGAGGCAGGCGGATTTCTGAGTTCGAAACCAGCCTGGTCTACAAAGTGAGTTCCAGGACAGCCAGGGCTATGCAGAGAAACCCTATCTCGAAAAACCAAAAGAAGAAGAAGAAGAAGAAGAAGAAGAAGAAGAAGAAGAAGAAGAAGAAGAAGAAGAAGAAGAAGAAGAAGAAGAAGAAGAAGAAGAAGAAGAAGAAGAAGAAATACAGCAATAGAGTGTGGTATCTGAGTCACCAGCTCCATTCTTCAACCCTCCCCAAACGAAGACCTGCCCAGTTGATTAGTCTAGCCTGCAGCCTTGAACTGGGGGATTTCATGGTCAAGCAGGAGTTTGTAGCCAGTTCACAGAGGGCACACTCTGACGTCCACACTTCCTAGGAACCCAGCAGAAGAGACACTTAAGGGAACATCAAACCTGGAGGACTTCCTGAAGGGGAAATCTTGAGATGAACCGTCACAGAAGAACCAGAATGTCCTTGTAAGCTAGAAAGCAAACTCACTCTTCCTTTTCACCAAGTCTTTATTGATATCAAGCCACGGGAAATAATGTCAATCTCAGATAAAGGGTTTAGTGAACAGAAATCACCAAGACCGCACTTGAAATCACATACACTCTTGTTGTTCATGAAGTGGCTTTAAACACGTTACTTAACCTTTGGGGGACTCTGTGTCCTTAATCTTTAAATCAACGATAATCAAAAGGGGGAGAGAGAGAGAGAGAGAGAGAGAAAGAAGTTTGCTGTGATAAAACCCTGACCAAAAGCGAGTTGGGGGAAGAAGTGTTTGGCTTACACTTCCTGGTCACAGTGCTTTATTGGAGGAAGTCAAAGCAGGAACTCCCCAGAGGCAGGACCTCAAGCAGAGACCAGGGAGAAGTGCAGCTTGCTGGCTTGTTCCTCCCGGGTTGTGCCGCCTGTTTACCTATGGATCTGAGGACCATCTACCCAGGGGTGGCCATGCCTGTTTGCCTCCCATAGCAACTATAAAACAAGAAAAATACTCCCGTGCACATGCCCACAGGCCAATCTAGAGGCAGTTCCTTAACTGAGGTCCCCTCTTCCCAGCGACCAGGGTGTCACAAGCTAAGCGAAGCCAAGAATCTTAAGAAACTTGGTTTGCCCAACTTGCATTTTCTTCCCAGAAAGAACATCCCTAACTAAACATTATCCCTGCTCATCTTCGCTCTTGAATTCACTTTCCCTAGAGTGGCAGAGCGATACCGCATCAGGGCAATGACTGTCCCCCAAAGCTCAGTCCCCCTCAAACCCACTAGCCGTGCCCACCTCTCGCGAGATCAGTAGCCTGTGCTAGCGGGGGCGATGGCTCCCGGAAGTGGGCGGGGAGGCAGGGCCACGCCCCCCGGGCTAGTCCGGGCCCCAGCGGAGTCGGCGCGTCCTCCGGCCGCGGGGGGCGGAGTCTCGGCGGCCCTGGCCTGTCACTGTCCCCTGGCCTGGGTCCCGGCGCCCCTCCCCGTGCCCTTCACGACCGCCCTGCTCTACCCGGGCCGCCGCTCGGCCCGGCGTTCCCGCTGTACCCGGCTCCGGCTCCTGCTCCCGACGCCGCACGTCTGTCCCGCTCGTAAGTGCCTGGAATGCATCCGACTCCGGACGCGCATTCCTTCCATCTATAGCCGCTCTGTACATCGCATGCCACCGCCGCCGCCGCCGCAGCTATTCCCGGGACAGCAACTGCTTCCCTGTCGAATCACCTCCCTATTGGTGGCTTCAGACCCGAATTTGGGAACAGGGCGCTCTTCCACCTGTTCAGCAGCCCGATTTGCTGGAGGCTGCAGTGGCATTTGGAGCTTTCAGGCCCCCCTCTCCCCCCACTGGCCCAGGAACGGAATTCACGCCACTGAACTCCAGGGTTTTCGCGGATGCATTACTTTTCTCTGAGAATGCTTTAGGGGTTTTGTTGGTCTGTTCTGTTTTGAACAGAGTGTAAGAATCTGCATCTTTGCTTCAGGCTTTCTTATTCTGCTCCAAGAGAGAAGAAACTTCTCCCTTGTCGGGCTTTACTGACAAGATTTCGTTCTTTCTCATTGCTCTTCTTGGCTTTAAACATATTTAGGACATGTAAGTGCCGCTGTCAACTCCAGAGAGTTTTAGGTCATATTTTCTTTTCTTCTTCTTGTTTTTTTATAATTCCATTTTGTTTCATAGGGGTAACTCATTCCAATTTGGAGTCCTTTTAATTCTACGGGGTCATATTTTTTTCTTCTTATTCTTATTTTTTTATAATTCCACTGTTTCATAGGGGTAACTCATTCCACTTTGGAGTCCTTTTAGTTCTACGGAAAGAGTTCAAATCCTCCAGAAGCCAAAATGGAACACAGTAAGCAGATTCGAATTTTACTACTGAACGAAATGGAGAAGCTAGAGAAGACGCTCTTCAGACTTGAACAAGGTCAGTTGCAAGTTGTTTGATTAGCTCTTTTTATATCTTTTAATGCATTAACACTCTATTAGATTTTTTTAAACTTAAAATTAGATGCTGGATGATGGCAGGTAGAATGCATGTTTAGCATAAATGAGGCTGCATGAACACACACGCACACACACACACACACACACACACTCAAATAACTTTAAGTTAGCTGAAATTTCATAGATCTTGATTTGTGCCAAAACGGTACTATGTTCCACATTGGTAATGAGGAATGAATGTTGATTAAGAATAGACCTGTCACATTAGCACAAAGATAGCTTAGTTCATTTTGCTGCAGACTACCACCTGAGGCAGAAACTACAGGTTATAGGAAGTCCCTCATCGGTAGAACTTGTGCCTAGTCTGGGTTCAGTCCCTACATCAGGGAGAAAAAGAAGTGGTAGAAAGTGCATATGCAGTTAAAAGATTGAGCGTGTTATTTGTAATTATTATTATATAGCAATTATTATAGCATTTTTTGTTATAACTTGTGAAATCACATACAATTTAGCTTTGCATATATCTGTAGGGTGGCTTTTTAGAGCACACTCTTTTCCTCTATTGAGCTTATGCACTGGTAGAGTAGAGTGTAGCAAGAGCGTAGTGAGCTTGCTAACCCTATCAGGAGCCTCTCAAGCAAGTAGAAGATGAAGCCAAATAAAAGGTGGAAAATCTAATCAGGTGATGTTGAAACATATTTGAGCCATCATTTAAAGAGCTACATTGAGTTAGGGCTATAGCTAAGTGGTATAGTACTTGCCTAATACAAGCAAAGTCTTGACAGAAAGATGCAAATAAAAGTCAGATCAAAGATCAGTTTGCAGTACCATTAGACACATTAACCAATGCTTTACATTCAATACTGAAAACAGTCCACTGATCATTTATAAATATAACTTGTAAAATACAAGGAGAAAGTTTTTTTTTTATGTATCAAGACAAAAATCAGTTTCCTGGATGAATTCAGTGAACACTGATAAAACATCTTGAAGAGTTTTTTTTTTTCTTTAATATTTTTGAAAAGCCATCTACTGTGTCGCCTCAATGCTGAACGGCCCTCGTCTTCCAGGCTTGCTCGGGGGTTTGGATCACTGGGCTCTGGGTTCAGCTTGGCTCTCCTGACTCTGCCCTTCCCTGGGGTTGGTTTGTCCTTCTCTTCTGTCTTCAGCATTCCTCTCACTCTGGCGTCTCTCCTCAGGCTCGCTGTCTTCCTCATTTGAGTTCATTGCCAGTGTCTGCCCTGTTCCCTTCTTGCTCTGTTCATCTACCATCAGAAACCATGCATTCCCATGGTCTGGGCTCTAGCCTCGATGGATGCTGAGGACCTTCTTTGAAATAATGGCCTCAAGTGCCACTTTGTTCTTGGAAGCTTTTAAGTATAATGACCAGGGTTGGGAGGCAGCCTTTATTTATTTGTTTGTTTGTTTATTCAGTTGTTAACAAACTAATGTTGAGTAAATTGCATTAATATTAAACATTAATTTTCCTTGTAAAGATCTGTTGCTCTCCTGTAGAGTTTAAAGACTGTAATTTAGTGATGTATAGTTTTATAGCAGTAGAGCCCTAAGTGACAACAATGTATTGGTCTTTCTGCTCTTCAGTCCACTCTGTGGAGCTTAGCTTTGTTCTGATACTATTCTGTAAACTAGTCATGGGGTAGCTATGTTAGGCTAGGCTTTCATCCCCCGTTACCAAACCTTAGTTATGTGTCTGTTTTCATATTTTTGCAGACTATAATCTTAAGCATTCTTAGTGATGACACCTCTTTAACTGTCATCTCTCTTTAAATTCTATAATTTCTTTCTGATCTATCTCTCTGTTCGTCTCTTCCATCTAACCAAATGTGAGAGTCCAAATCATCATCATCTTCAGTCCTTCCCTTTGATTTATGGGACCTTGGCCTGAGTTCCAAGACATTCTGAATGGGCCTGCACTTTTTCTTGCCAAGACAGAATCTCTCAGTTCCCTGCCTTTAGTGTCTGAATCTTTATAGCTCTACATCCTGTACTGCTCACTCCATCTCTAATGCCTTTTCTCTGGCTGTACTTACATCTTCACTCCTGTCAGATCCCTCTGTATCTGTGGTACCTTTAACTTTCATTCTGTGTATTCAGCATCCAGTTAAAGTGCCTTCGTGAAGGCTCCCTGTCGTTTTTCACTGTCTCCTTGACTTGGTCTCCAGTTTCACAGTGGCCACAGAGCAGCTAAGTGCTGAACAATGAAGCAGCCTCTAATGCTTGTTAGAAGTACCGTGAGGTTTGTGAGCACAAAACCATCCTACAGACTTAGGGCTATATGCAACACTTAATAAACAGCCACTGACTAATTCTTTTTTAAAATTTATTTATTTTATGTATGTGAGTACACTGTAGCTATCTTCAGACACACCAGAAGAGGGCATCAGATCCCAATACAGATGGTTGGGAGCCACCATGTGGTCCATGAACTCAGGACCTCTGGAAGAGCAGTGTTCTTAACTGTTGAGTCATCTCTCCAGCCCCCTGACTAATTCTTAAACCCCTGCAAAAAATGAGTCCAGACTGGAAACTCACTTAAGTTGCTTGAAGAGGCAAACTGAAGAGTTGATTAAGAGTAATTAATATCAGCTGGTAGCACACACCTTTAACTCCAGCACTCAGGACACAGAGGCAGGCAGATCTTTGAGTTCAAAGTCAACAGAACGTGTTCCAGGACAGGCTACACAGAGAGACTCTGTCTTGAAACAAACAAACAAACA
The DNA here is from genome assembly GCA_902729485.2 of Mus minutoides. Classification (NCBI taxonomy): domain Eukaryota; kingdom Metazoa; phylum Chordata; class Mammalia; order Rodentia; family Muridae; genus Mus; species Mus minutoides. Next base: position 10,623 of record LR754244.1, read on the forward strand.
CCCAAACAAAACAAAACTCCGAAGAATAATGTGGTTCAGTCTGTACCACTAAGTACATCCAGTAAATCCATCCAATTTTTTGTAATAATATGTAATCATATTATTTTAGCTCAGTGGTTCTCAGCCTTCCCAACCCTGTGACCCTTTAATACAGTTCCTCATGCTGTGATGACTCCTAACCATGAAATTATTTTGTTGCTACTTCTTAACTGTAATTTTGTTACTATAATGAATCATAATATAAATATTCTATATGCAGGATATCTGATAAGTGACCCCAAAAGAGTTTGAGACACAGAAGTTAAGAACTGCTCTCTTGCCGGGCGTGGTGGCGCACGCCTTTAATCCCAGCACTTGGGAGGCAGAGGCAGATGGATTTCTGAGTTCGAGGCCAGCCTGGTCTACAGAGTGAGTTCCAGGACAGCCAGGGCTACACAGAGAAACCCTGTCCTGAAAAAAAAAAAAAAAAAAGAACTGCTTTTTTAGAAGGTAATTTATGATGTGAAAGAAATATTGAATAGAGGGACATTGGGACAAGAAATAATTGAGAAGACCCTTTAAAAAACAAAATCCTGTCTATTCTATTTACTTGCCTTTAATCCCAGCACTCTGTGGCAGAGGCAAGTGCATCTCCTTGAGTTCTGAACCAGCGTGGTGGTCTGCATAGAGTTCCAGGACAGCCAGACCTACACAGTGAAACCCTGACCCCTCTCCACTAGGCTGGGCAGATAGCTCAATGGAAAAAATACCTGCTGGACAATCACTCATATAAAAGCTGGGTGTACCTGTAATCCTAGCACTGGGGCTACTTGGACAGGTGGATCTAAGGGGCTTGCTGGACAGCTAGTCTGACCAGTCACTGAGTTCCATATTCAGTGAGAGACCCATCTCAAAAATTAAATAAATAAAAAATAAAGATGACTGGAGAGAGGTTTCAGCTGATGAGAGCACTTGCTGCTCTTGCACCCACATGGCTGATCACAACCCCCTGTAACTCTAGTTCCAGGGTATGTGACACCCTTTTCTAGCTTTTGTGGGCAACACACACATACATGGGACACAAACAGACATGTGGAAACTCAACTCATACATACACATAAAATAAGTAAATCTTTAATTTTTTTTTTTTACTCTTAAAATAAATAAGGTGGAGAAGAATAGCAGAAGACAACCAACATCAATCTCTGGCTTCCGCAAGCACTCACAGCGGCACACACCTGCACATACATTACACACAGGAAAATAAAGAAAACAACAGTCTAAACAGTCATACCAGGTTAAAGATAAGAACTTAACAGTAGCAGAGTAGAAAAGGGAGACAATAAGAAAACTTTAAACTCATAAGACTTGGTGACAGTTAAATGTAAAGAAAAAATACTGATTTGGAGGTTTTTATATTTGACTCAAAACCTTCTCTGCTTTTATTTTTTCACTGTAAGAACCAGTTATATTTTTCAACACTGACATCTCTATAAATTCTTCAAATTCAAATAAAAGTCCAAGTATTTGTCTGTTCTAATCAAATTATAATCTTTTCTGTTTTCCTTGTCTCATTGTGTATCAGAAAATGAACAAATTTCGCATTCTTCAAACCTGAAATTGATTCTTCCATCTTTTGTTTAGGTTGATTTACGATTTTTACAATATTTATCATTATTACTGTATGACGTGTGTATGTAACATGTGGGGGGGGTGTATGTGTGTGTGTGTGTGTATGTGTGTGTGACTGCAGGCTACTGAGGGTGTATGGGAACTAGTTCTCATCTTCCACAGAGGTATTCCACCAAGGGACTCAAGTTTGTTAAGCTCAGGTGCCAAGCATTCCTACTGAGCCAACCTGCCAGTCCAATTGATACTGGGTTGTTGTTTGTTTGTTTTGTTTTGTTTTTTAAATAAAATGTTCAGTTAGGCTTGGTGGCACACACCTTTAATCCTAGGACTCAGGAGGCAGAGGCTGGTGGATCTGTGTGTTTGAGGCCAGCCTGCACTACAGAGTAAGTTCTAGGACAGCCAGGCCCACACAGAGAACCTGTCTTGGAAATGAATGAATGAATAACAACAACAACAAAAATTAAATAAAATGATCATTTACAAAGGTTTCTTTTTTTATTTTATGTGTATGTTTGCTGGCTGACATGAGTTTATGTGCACCATACAAATATATGCAGGTGACCTCAAGTACAGAGGTTGTTGAATCCCTTAAACTGGAATTGGATGCAGTTGTGAGCTGCTTAATATGGGCGCTGGAAACAGAACCTAGATCTTCTTCTGTAAGAGCAACAAGCACTTTCACCTGCTGAGTCATCTCTCCAGCTGCCTGAAGGTTTCTGCATTGAAACCATGTACCCAGCGCCTAATGGGGAATTCTTGTTTACAGTAGTAATTTAATCCCTCACCTTCCTAGCTAGCTGTCTACAAGAGGGCTCTGTCTGTCCGAGTAAAGCGTTGTTAGTGTTAACATTCACCAGATAGCCACAGTGTGTACTGTTGTGACCTAAGCTAATTTTAGCAGAGGTATTTCATGTATCGCAGGAAACCTGCTCTGTTTCACTGATTTGACTTAGCAGTTTAGAGTGGCTTTGAGCTTTGGGGATATTTACCAATCCCCTACAGGGACACAGAAAGAAAATGTAACATCTTTCTTTGAAAAGGAATTCAGTTTGGTAACACATGCATGGACATTGATGCACTCATTGCAGTCAGATGAATTCAAAACAAAAAAGTAGAGGTTGTAGTCTAATGGAGGCTCACAGGCCAGCCTCCTTATTTGTCCCATTGTTCCTTGAATTGCACCAGCACCTGAACTAGGTGGATAAGTCATGGTCTTTTAAATCACACAGATTTAGGTTGTAGCTTCGTGGTAGAGTGTTTGTGTAGCATGCATGAGGCACTAGATGCCATTATTAACCCCACAAAAAAGTAAATTAAATTAAAATTTAAAAATTATAATATTTCAAAAATTTTATAACAAGAAGAAAAATAACTAGGAACATCTCTTTTACTTCTTAGACATTGTCAAACCTCGCCAAGCATGGAGGCACACATCTTTAGTCCTAGCATGTAGAAGGCAGAGACAGGTGGCTCTCTGTTGAGTTCTAGGTCAGCCCCAACCTACATAGTAAGTACAACATAGACAGAAAGCAAGAAGTCAGGGAAGCAGGGGCGGGGGTGGGGCATGACACAACAGTACAGTGAGACAGACTGACTTAAAGATGAGCCAGATGGGTTTGAAATTTGTCCTTTTTTTATATATCAACCTTTTATCATGAGAAACTTAGAAAATCTCATTAGAAAAACCTTTCTTTGATCCATTGAGGTAAATGTAAATGAGAACTAATTACTTTTTTTTTTTAATGAAACTGAAGCGTGGAGCAGAGTTGGCAGTTTTCCTGTGAAACCTCAGGTCACTGCAGCTATCCACTCTCTGCTGTAGCTCATCAACTCTCCCACTGGAGCACAAAGGCAGCCATAGACAAAACATAAATGAATTGGTGTGCTTGTGTTCCAATAAAACTTTATTTGTAGAAATGTGTGGGGCTGGGTACAGTTTCCCTTATTATTGCAAAGTGTTCTGATTATTTACTTTAGAAAAGCTTTTGTGATTGCATGATTTCATCTGTATAAGTGAATACCTGCCACCTTTAGAAATTTTCTAATCTGTTTCAACTCCTGTAAATAAAGACTTCACTTGGTTTTCCAAGTATTAATATAGATTAGCTTGTAAAAATAATTACTTGATGTCAGGAAAAATAGATATTTTCTAACCAAATTTTAGCACAAGTCGACATAATTGGTGAATGGAATTCACAATTAAGGTCATGGTTTAATATATATAACCACCAAGAGCTCCTTTTTTAAAATCTGTGTTTGGATACGTGCATGTGTGTGCGTGTATGTGTGTGTGTGTGTGTGTGTATGTAGTTTTACACACACACACACACACACATATATATATATATATATATATATAGAGAGAGAGAGAGAGAGAGTGTGTTTTGAGGCTCAAATAGTTGAGGCTATTAAAGCCAATTGTCAGCATAAACAGAATTTTGTAATATTTAAATTACCTTATTACAAAATTTTAAACTAAGACTTTCAAATATAGTAAATCTTGTAGGGCTGGAGAGAAGGCTGAGGTGACTCATGTTTCCTGCTCATACAGAAGACTTTGGTTCTCAGCACCCAGATTAGATGGCTTATAACCGCCTGTAACTCCAGCTTCAGGAGCTCTGGTCTCTGAGCACACCAGTGTTCATACGTGCATATAGCCATGCACATATACACATATACTACAAATAATTCGAGTCTGGAGAGGTCTCAGGGTTAGAGCACTTGCTCCTCTTTCAGAAGTCCCAGGTTCAATTCCTAGCACACACAGGATCATACACAGCCATCTGTAATTCCATTCCAAGGGATCTGATGCTTTCTTCTGACCTCTGAGAGCATCAAAAATGCATGTAATTCACATACACGTATGCAGGGGAGATACTCATACATAAATAAATGAAAAAAAATACAACTTTAAAATTGTAAACTAATTAAAATAAATCTTTAAAAATAGTGCTTTTTAAAAATAATAAATATTCAGCCATGTTGTTTTCTTGATAGTGTCTGCTGTGTATGTTTGGGTATTTTGTCTGCATGTATGTATGTGTACTTTGTGTATGCCTGATGTCCATGGAGGCCAAAAAGGGAGTTGGATTCCCTAGAACTGGAGTCACGGATAGCTAGAAGGTTATTGGTATTGGAGGGATGGCTAGAAGGCTACTGGTATTGGAAATTGAAAATGGGTCTCCAGCCACTTTGTATTTGTTTTGGTATTACATAATTTACACAGTCTATAAGAACAGTATACATGTATGCTACATATAAATATTCATATTTGAAGAGCGTGCTCCAAATACTGTTTTAGAGTCTAGGTGAGTTTTAACCTTTGTACTACAGTTTCTCTGAATCATTGTGCAATTACTAAAGCAATATTTGCATAAACTTCAGAGACAAGTTATTTAAATATCAACAATACCTCTGATATTTGTGCATGTTCCAAGTGTTAGTACTTTTCCTGATGATAAATTTAACTATTCTTAGAAAGATGTAGAAATTTATAATCCTTAGCATCGCAGTATTTTTTTACTTCATTTATTGATTGAGATGGATCTTGCTCATGTTTTGTTTGTTTTTTGGATTGTTTTGTTTTGTTTTGTTTTTCTGATAACAATTCCTAGCCCTGGCTGGCCTGGAACTTGCTACATTGACTAGACTGGCCTTGCCTATCCAGTGATCCTTCTCCCTGTAATAAGCCTACTGGGATCACAGGCACTCTAGAAAGAGTACACCACACACATTCTACACATTCCACAAATCACACACACACACACACACACACACAGACATTCACCCCACACAGGAGAGCTTTTGTTTCGTTTTTGTGACAGGATCTCACTCTGGCCCAGGCTGGCTTTGAACCCTGTAGGTTCCCAGGTTGGTCATGAAATTGTGATCCAGTTGGTTGCCTCCTGAGTTCTAGGAATAAAGGTATGCAGTGCGTGCCACCACACACCAGCTATGTTTCAATCCTTTATGCAGTTATTTTTTAAATCTATGTCATTATTAATACATCTTCAATTTTACAATTATTTCCCCAAGTATAAAATGATAGGAATATATAAAAAGTATCAGAACAATTTTGTGACCTATTTGTGCTAATATTATAATGCAGATTTTTCTATTTGTCTTCTTACTCTGCTTCAGCCATACCCTTTTTTCCCAGAAGGATTTCAAAAGATGCTATTTAATAGCATGTGGTCCATAGTGGAATTTCCTTGAAGGGCATCAGTCTTCGAAAACTGTGAGCTTTTATCAGCTGATTCACAGACTAAATCCTTTGTTTTTGTTACAAAACCCTCATTGGCAGCATTGGGGCATCAGAAGCAAAAGGATCCCGCCCACTTGATACTGGCCTGAGCAGTACAGGTAGCTTTAGGCCAGCCAGGACTACAGAGTAAGACCTTGCTCAAACAAACAAGCAAACAAACAAATTAAATTTAAAGACTTTATTCTCCTTTTATTCATCTTTCTTTTCTTTCATCATTTATTTTCTTTGAGACAATGTTACTCTATGTAGCCCTGGCTGTCTTGGAACTCACTCTGTAGACCAGGCTGTCCTTGAACTCACAAAATCTGCCTGCCTCATGCCTCACAAGGCATGCGCCACCACACCCAATAGTATATTTATTCTCAATAAGCAAATTTATTAAGCTTTAAGAATTCTACTCAAAACCTTCCCCTACCTTCTTCAATTGTTTTTGTCTATCATGAATTGAGATACTTTCATGTTTAAATTTTTATTTTGCTTTCTTAAATGGGTCTCACATAGCTCAGGCTGACCTCAGAATTGCTATATAGTAAGAATGACCTTGAGCTCTCAATTTTTCTGCCTCTACCACTCAAATGCTAGGATTACAGGCATGTGCCGCCACAACCAGCTATATTTAAACCTCACATGCCCTGTATTCCTAATCAACTTGGATATAGTCATAAATCTCACATTCTGATCATTGTAAACAGGGCTGAGCTGAACATGGGTGGCATCAAAAGACATGGAAAAAAGTTCTCTGTAGGCCCCGCCCCCAGAGAGAGCTGCAGACAACTGAGATATGCTGAGAGTGGGAGAAAAAGGCTTCCTCCAGAACTCAGTGGTCAACCCAAAAAACTTACATAAAATTAACATTATACAGGCTGGGCAGTTCGTATTTATGTTTTTAGAAGTGTGTGTGTGTGTGTGTGTGTGTGTGTGTACATGTGTAAAAAAAATGAAAAAAAAAAAGGCCATGAATTTGAAAGAGAACAAGGAGTGATATTATCAGAAAAGGAAATGTTAAATTATATCATTATAAAGTCAAAAAATAAAAGAAAAATTTTTTGAATGTCTACTATAAACCAACTTAAACTTTCTGTTGAGTAAACTGTAATTTTTTTTTTTTTTTTTTTTTTTTTTTTTTTTTTTTTTTTTTTTTTTTTTTTTTTTNGTTTTTCGAGACAGGGTTTCTCTGTGTAGCCCTGGCTGTCCTGGAACTCACTTTGTAGACCAGGCTGGCCTCGAACTCAGAAATCCGCCTGCCTCTGCCTCCCGAGTGCTGGGATTAAAGGCGTGCGCCACCACGCCCGGCTTGAGTAAACTGTAATTTTAACTGTAACATATGTTTTTTTTTTCCTCTTATAACAAAATATTTGTCTCACAGAAGTCTCAGATATATTTTCATAGAAACAGCCTAACTAAAACTGGTGATATCTGGACTTTCAGGATCCACAAAGCTTTAATAATTATGAGATGTGTGGATATGTGCAGTAGTGTGTGTCTGCCACATATGCAGACTCATAGAACCTGCCACACACATCCCTTCCCAGTTCTGAGTCCAGGGATACGTTTGGTAGCTTTAGATCACACATGATGAGGCCGTTCTGTAAGGAAGTCAACAGATACTGCAAGCCCGTGCTTCCCATTGTAGGGAAGGTCGTCAGGCCTTTATTGGTACCCTGCTGTGCTTTAGCAGGTGTAAAATGCACTGCAAAGCTCCCAGAGTACTCGGTTAGACTCTACAGTCTGCTACGTTTTTCTGTGCAGTCACAGCTGTCCTGTGACATTTCCCAAGTTCTGCATACGATCCTGTTCTCTGATGTGGAGACTCACGTTCTTCATTTTAGTCTGTGAAATAGCAGAGAAGATTTCTACTCAGACATGACATCTGAGTGGTTGATCAAGGCTTGACAGTAAGGGTTCAGAATGGAATGGTAGAGGGATTAGAGCCAGCCATTGGGAAGGAATCACAGCTCACAGTTGTGTGACTAGCAATCAGATTCCAGGGAAAGGAGAAAGGGGATGCTTCAGAGGAGACAGTTCTGGGATACCGATTATATTTGCTAAAATATAAAATTCAACTAAATCGAAATGCCAAGTAGTTCCAAAAGTAATTTTAGGTATGACAAATTATCTTAAGTATATTTGAAAATTCATGTTTTTATAATGTTTTAAATAAAATATCTGTTTGAATGTTAAGTCCTTCAATAAGTTTATTAAAGTAATTTATTCAAATGTGATTCCTTTTTTAGGATTTGAACTACAGTTCCGATTAGGCCCAACTTTACAAGGAAAAGCTGTTACTGTATATACAAATTACCCATTGCCTGGAGAAGCATTTAATCGAGAAAAATTCCATTCCTTGGATTGGGAAAACCCAACAGAGAGAGAGGATGATTCTGATAAATACTGTAAACTTAATCTGCAGCAGTCTGGATCTTTCCAGTACTACTTCCTTCAAGGGTAGGCCGGAGTTAACATAATTTATAACTTAGGTTATGTGACGGTGTTACTGTGTGAGCCACCGCTGTGCCATATTTATAGTGCTTGTCCCCCGCCCTCTTTGTTTTTCTTTCCTTTCCTTTTCTTTTGGTTTTTGGTTTTTGGTTTTGGAGACAGGATTTTTCTGTGAGCCCTGGAGATCTGCCTGCCTCTGTCTTTTGACTGCTGGGATTAAAGGCATGTACCACCACTGCCCAACTACACTTGGGATGCAATCACGTTCAGTTTGAGTTCACTGTAGATCCTATTGCAGATTCAAGTTAAACTCCAGGCTTTTCCTCCTGTTGGTTTATAGGATACTATTTACTTGAATGATGTTGTTACTGATAGACATTAGCATATTTATTTTCTAATCAGTCAACATTACTGGATGTCATATTTTATTCTATTTAGATATACAGTAGGTGAGAAAGGACACGAACTACCTGTTCTGGGCCGGGAAAAATGCCTTAATGGTTAAGAGCTTGAATCACTCTCATGAGAACCGAAGTTTAGTTTCCCCCCCTCTGCTTCAGGAGCCTCGCAGCCTCCTACCTCAGGAAATCCATTGTCCTCTCTGGCTTCCATAGGCATCTGCCTGTGAGAGAAAGAGAGAAAGAGAGAGAGAAAGAAAGAGGGCTGGAGAGATGGCTCAGCAGTTAAGGGCACTGACTGCTCTTCTAGAGGTCCTGAGTTCAATTCCCAGCAACCACATGGTGGCTCACAACCATTCTTAATGGGGTCTGATGCCCTCTTCTGGTGTGCATGAAGACAGCTACAGTGTACTCAAATAAATAAATAAATACCTTGTAAATGACTTCCATATACTTAGAAATAAACTTATTTTAGACATGTGTGGTGGCACATGCCTATATTCCATCTCTGGGTAGACAGAGGCAGGAAGATCTGGGCTTCAGGATCTTTATCAGCTACATAGTAAATTTGAGGTAGTTTGGGCTACATAAAACCCTGGATGAAAGGGAGGGAGGGCTTAAGTGGGCAGTGAACCTTTGAGATAGAATCAGACTGAGTTAATGATTTTTTTCCCACTAAGAATGTTTTGGTTTCTTTTTCCTTAGAAATGAGAAGAGTGGCGGAGGTTACATAGTCGTGGATCCCGTTTTACGCATTGGAGCTGATAACCACGTGTTACCCTTGGACTGTGTCACTCTGCAGACGTTCTTAGCAAAGTGCTTAGGACCCTTTGATGAGTGGGAAAGCCGACTAAGGGTGGCAAAGGAGTCAGGTAGTGTTGTTTGCCTTCTTTTTCTTTTCTTTGTTTGAAAACTAACCATAATTGCTATGGTATAGCTTTCCAAGGATTTCTTTCTCCTTTTAATCTTGCTTACTAATGTACTAATAAAAAGAAAATCTACAACATCCACAAATACCAGATTATGTGGATCAGGTTAACAAAGGGAACACTTGGTCATAAAATAAAATGATTATCATTTTTAAGATTTCATTTAGCACATGAAAGTTAGTGATAAGTTTGTAAAGGAAAATGAATAAAAAATATGAAGGAAAATATATCATTATATATAGTTTTAATTAGCCAATATTGGTTATCCATCTTCTAGATAAGAGGCACATGCTACTGGACATGCCAAGAGTAAAATGAAGCTAGGTTGTGTTTCCCTAGAGGCAAGAGTAACGTCAACGTTCTGCTCTCAAGCTAAATATTTTATAAAGAAGGGAATGAAAGTTCAGTGGCATAGTTGTAATGAATGCAAATCCTGTGGGACATTTAAAGCATTACACTAGGAGGATATTTGGCCGCTCTGTGTTGTCAACAACTACAACTGAACCTGACAGTAGCTAAGGCTGTGGTGACAGTTACCATGGCTGTCACGTCACTCCCCGCTTCTCCTAGATGAGGACCTGAGACTTCTGCAGGTTTTCCGGCTGTCTTTTATGTAAATCCCCTATCGTGGGTTCCCCCTCCCCTGGCATGGCTGTCTCACCGTTGAGAAGTCCCGGGAAAGCTCCTGTTTATACTTTGCTCAGCCTTAGGTTGACCTGCTTGCTTCCTCATACACTGCTCTGTGTTTTCTCATTTGTAGGTTACAACATGATTCACTTCACCCCACTGCAGACTCTTGGACTGTCCAGATCATGCTATTCCCTTGCCGATCAGTTAGAGTTAAATCCTGACTTCTCAAGGCCTAATAAAAGATACACCTGGAGTGATGTTGGGCAGCTGGTGGAGAAGCTGAAAAGGGAGTGGAATATTCTTTGTATCACCGATGTTGTCTACAATCATACTGGTATGAACTTCAGTGATTTCAGTGTGAATATTAAATTGTTATTATTTTAATTTTTAATATTTTCATTTCACTTTACATTATAATTGTTAGAAGTAGTAGTATTTTGCAGTGTGAGGACCTGATTACTGGACCTCATAAATGCTAAACTAAGCAAGCTGCCTGCCTCTTAGCCATGTCCCTGGCCCTTTATAACATTAATTCTAAAGGTCAGAAAACAATGAGGAGTCCTTCAATTTAATAAAAAAAAAAAATTTATGGAATAACACTTTTTTACTTCCAAGGAAAGTGGTGTTAGGCAAGCGTGTCATCAACACGCTTATAAAAATGGGAGGATACATAAAAGGGACATAGGGCACACGTTTCCACCTGAGTGTGCTTTCAGACTGACAGGGGGATTCTGTGCAGCAGGAACTCGGTTCATATTGTAAAATGTGATGCTAAACATGGCGGCTAAGGCAGTAATTTCAACAGTTGGGAGGCAGAGGCAGGAGGATTACTGTGAGTTCAAGACAAGGCTGGACTACATTCTAAGTTGCAGACCGGAAGGGCTGTATTATGAGACAATATCCCCAGAAACCAAATAATAATTACAACAACAATTTCCATAATTGCAGAGAATATTACTGTTAAACCTTTTACATGAAAAAAGTGTATTGTGACATCCCCAATAGTAAAAAGAATAACGTTAGATTGTTTGGGATCCTAAATAGAACTCTATAAAATGTGTCACGTTTTCCTGACTGCGATCCTCTTGAGGAGATCCTTGTTTTCCTTGCCCATCAGAGCAGCTGGCTTCATGAGGCCTGTGCCATGGACTTGCACTTTAACCCCAAGTGCCGCAACATGAAAAGTCTGGCAACCACAGCTTTACATATATCAACAATGGGAGTTCTGGGTAGTGGAGTCTACGGACATGTAGCTGTTTCCTAAGTAGCCATAGAAAAAAAGAAATTAGGAAGTTATTTAAAGGTATATGCATATAGTTCATCACTATTGGTAATAATATCTAATAGAAATGGCAAACAAAATTGGATTTTTAAAAAGATACATTCCAAAATGTGTTATTTCTGCATGTAATTTGGAACCAGGCTTCAAAGTTTATAGTGAAAACTTTGTATTTCAGTAACTTCATATTCACCACTTGAAAACTGGCAGTATAAAAAAACGAATAAAACAAAACAAAAACAAAAGAAAGAAAACTGGCAGTATTAAATGACTTAGACATCCATGATATTCACATCAGATTAGCAAACCTCATATGGACACATAGCTACCAATGGTAAGAGTTAGAACACTGATTAGGTGATGGTTCATTAAGACACTTAATAAGAAACTGGATTTATCCCTTTCAGATTCCAGATTAGCCTTAGCTCAGCCATGATGGGGAACCAGGTTCTTTCTTCTGGGTCACTCTGTCATCTCCAGCACTTAGCTTCCAGTGTTTAATCAAATGTGGCTGCTCTGCCTCCTGCTGTTACACTGAGTGAAAATGGGAAGTCATGTCTTTAAAGGCACAATCTCATGTTTATGTTAAGTCTGCATCAGATAGGAGTTTGTCTTTTTTTTCCAATTTTTTATTAGATATTTTCTTCATTTACATCTCAAATGCTATCCCGAAAGTCCCATCCTCCCCCACCCCCCGCCCTGCTCCCCTACCCACCCACTCCCATTTCTTGGCCCTGGCCTTCCCCTGTACTAGGGCATATAAAGTTTGCAAGACCAAGGGGCCTCTCTTCCCAATGATGGCCGACTATGCCATCTTCTGCTACATATGCAGTTAGAGACACAAGCTCTGGGGGTACTGGTTAGTTCATATTGTTGTTCCACCTATAGGGTTGGAGACCCCTTCAGCTCCTTGGGTACTTTCTCTAGCTCCTCCATTGGGAACCTTGCGTTCTATCCAATAGCTGACTGTGAGCATCCACTTCTGTGTTTGCCATGCACTGGCATAGCCTCTCACGAGACAGCTATATCAGGGCCCTTTCAGCCAAATCTTGCTGGCATATGCAATAATGTCTGCATTTGGTGACTGATTATGGGATGGGTCCCCAGCTGCAGCAATCATTGGTTGGTCCATCCTTTTGTCTCAGCTCAACAATTGATCTCTGTAACTCCTATGTGTGTTTTGTTCCTAATTCTAAGAAGGGGTAAAGTGGGGAGCAGGGCAGGAGATGGGGAAGGGTTTAGGGGACTTTCAGGATAACATTTAAAATGTAAATGAAGAAAATATCTAATAAAAATTGGAAAAAAAAAAAGAAGGGGCGAAGTGTCCACACTTTGGTCTTTGTTCTTCTTGAGTTTCATGTGTTTTGCAAATTGTAGCTTGGGTATTCTAAGTTTCTGGGCTAACTTATCAGTGAGTAGATGTTATGTGAGTTCTTTTGTGATTGGGTTACCTCACTCAGGATGATGCCCCCCAAATACATCTATTTGCCTAGGAATTTCATAAATTCATTTATTTTTTTTCCTTGTTCCTTGCTCTGGTCTGCCTGCTCGCTCCGGCCAACCCCGCTCACTCCGGCTGGCCCCGCTCGCTCAGGTCAGCCCTGCTCGCTCAGGTCGGCCCTGCTCGCTCAGGTCGGCCCTGCTCGCTCCGGTCCCACTTGCTCTCTCTGGTCCCACTTGCTCTCTCCGGTCCCACTTGCTCTCTCCGGTCCAAGGATTCGTTTATTATTCTTCTTCTTAAGTACGCTGTAGCTGATTTCAGACGCACCAGAGGAGGGCATCAGATCTCGTTACGGGTGGTTGTAAGCCGCCATGTGGTTGCTGGGATTTGAACTCATCACCTTTGGAAGAGCAGTTGGGTGCTCTTACCCGCTGAGCCATCTCACCAGCCCTAAATTCATTGTTTTTAATAGCTGAGTAGTACTCCATTGTGTAAATGTACCACATTTTCTCTATCCATTCCTCTGTTGAGGGACATCTGGGTTCTTTCCAGCTTCTGGCTATTATAGGAGTTTGTCTTTTATCACACCTAGATACATGGGAAACTTGTGGTAGTGTTGGATTCTGGGGTTTTTGGTTTTTGGATTTTTTTTTGTTTTGGTTTTTTTTTTGTTTTTTTTTTTTTCTATTTTATTGTTTTTGACATAGGGTCTCACTTTGTAGCCCAGGCTGGCCTGGAAACCACTTTGTAGACTAGGCTAAGTTTCAGCTTTGGCTAAGCCTTAAGCTTTTGGCAGTCCTACCTGGGCTGCCAAGTGCTGCGGTTATAGATACAAACCGCGAAGCCGAGAGGTGGTGGAGCAGGCCTTTAATCCAGCACTCAGGTGGCAGAGGCCAATCTCTGTGAGTTTGAAGCCAGCCTGGTCTACAGAACGGGTTCCAGTACAGCCAGGGCTACACAGAGAAACCCTAATTCAAAAACACAGGAAGCAAGTAAATAAACAAATAAATGATGCCATTCCTTGCCTGATTTAACTTTTATTATAAGATTCCTGTTCCTGACATATCCCGTCTTCACCCAAGGGTTTGTTTATCGCAGATACAACTAAACATCAAATAAATTACCACATGAACAAGAGAGTAGAAAGAAAGGTGACTGTAAAGTCTGACCTAAATACAAAATATGTTTTCCCCCTTTCTTTAAGCTACTAATAGTAAATGGATTCTTGAACACCCGGAATCTGCATACAATCTTGTAAATTCTCCACACTTGAAGCCTGCCTGGGTCCTAGACAGAGCACTCTGGCATTTGTCCTGTGATGTTGCAGATGGGAAGTACAGAGAAAAAGGAGTCCCTGCTTTGATTGAAAATGATCAGCACATGAACGTAAGTGTGTGCAGAAGAGCCCCTGCCAACTTCCCAAGAGCAAATTAAAGATACATACGTGAAAATGTGTAGAATGTGGCTTAATAAGGAGGAATAAGTCAAGTCAAATACATTTTGTGTTGTTTTTAATCTTGAAATTTTTCAGTGCATTCGAAAAATAATTTGGGAGGACATTTTCCCAAGGATTCAACTCTGGGAGTTTTTCCAAGTAGATGTTCACAAAGCAGTTGAACAGTTTAGAAAACTGCTCTCTCAAGGTAACTAACGGCTTTACACTACGTCGTCCTATCACTCTCTAAGAAATTAAAGTTACTCTTAAAGGGATGACTCTTTCTCTCTAGTTAAAATCATCATTAAATCTTGAGCACTGACTGCTCTTCCAAATGTCCTGAGTTCAAATCCCAGCAACCACATGGTGGTTCAGAACTACCTGTAATGAGATCTGATGCCCTCTTCTGATGCATCTGAAGACAGCTACAATGTACTTATGTATAATAATAAATAAATCTTAAAAAAAAGAAACAGTCCCTCTTATGTCCCCTCCTCAAATATGGAGGGAGTATGTAAGTAGGGTGGGGAAGGGAGGAAAGATGCTTGCTAGCTTTTTACAGTTTTTTCTATGAATAGCTATATACTAAAAAATTGAAAAAAATAACAGTTATAATGTTATCGATATTTATATTTAAAATAACTAATTTTTTTTCTTTCAGAAAACAGAAGAGTAACTAAGTCTGAACCAAAAGAACATCTTAGAATTATTCAGGACCCCGAGTACAGGCGGCTAGGCTGTGCTGTAGATATGAGCATTGCTCTGGCGACTTTCATACCACATGAGTATGTTATGCACTTGCCCTGTAATTTTGCTCATAAATATTGATACTGACAACTTGAAATTGATCCTCAGAACCCCCAGTGAAAGGAGAGCATCCACTCTCAAAGTCCCCTTTGCCTCCCTTCCCTCTGTGGTGTGTGCACACCCACACATGCGCAGTCCCTACGCACATCGTAAGCATATAAATAAACAAACAAACAAGTGTAAAAACTGGGTTTTAAATAAAATAAGTAATCTGTCATTTCAACACCCGACCTTTTCCTACATTCTCTGTCCGTCCATCCTGCTAAACACGTCTATAAAACCTTTTACAATTGAGAGGCTCCTCAGTCGTTGCTCAGGTCCCGACCACAGCGTGTGACGTTTTGTGACATCTGGGAATGTTTAGTGAGGGCTTTACGAAAGCACTGATGCTTGTTTCCTCCATCTGCGCTAGCACCGGGCCAGCTGCAATTGAAGAGTGCTGTAACTGGTTCCGGAAGAGACTCGAGGAGTTAAACTCCGAGAAGCACCACCTCACCAGCTGTCACCAGGAACAGGTCCGCCGAGTTTTGAATTGCTGCTTTTTCTTTTCTGAGTTTTGAGTGTCTGTTGTCATTGGCGTTGTAACACGATTCAATGTTTTCCAGGCAGTTAATTGTCTTTTGGGAAACGTGTTTTATGAACGACTGGCAGGCCATGGCCCTAAACTAGGACCTGTCACCAGGAAGTATCCTTTAGTTACCAGGTACTCAGTCTGGCTTTTAAAATGTCCTCTGGCTGACAGTTAAAAGCTGAGAATATTTAACTTTTCAACTTAACCTACATGTTTCTTTTAAGGTATGACTTCAATACATTATATTGAAGTAGAAATTTTGATTCAGAAAGAAGCTTAATACTGACTAATTTTGATAGTAGAATGTTTAATTAGAAGAACTATCACCAGTTTGAACCCATTTATATTTCTTTACATTGGTATTTCTGGAGGAATGCAGATTTAATGTTTTCTGTTGCTAAAAGAGAATACTAGAGATCGGGTAATTTATAAAGAAAGAGAGTTTAATTTAGTTGAGGGTCCGCAGACCATGAAGTCCAGGAACAGGGCACCGTATCTGCTCTGCTCATCTCCCGGCCAGGGCTTTGCGCTGTCTCAGCTGGTGGCCGATGGGGAGCAAGTGCGGGCAACTGGAAGACAGGAAGCACAAGGCAGTGTCTGAAAATCCATCTCAGAGCCATTCCAGGTCCCTCAGAGGAGGTATCCACCCTCTCACCAGGGCCGCCTGCCCCCACCCAGACACCTGTCATTGGGCTCCATCTCCCAACACTTCTACTTTAAGGAATCTGAGACTCCACAGCTGCTGTGGTGGTACAAGTCTGTAATCTGTAACCCCAGCCAGAAAGAGGCAGAGATAGGAGTCCAAGTTTGAGGTCAGCCTGTGCTGCAGAGTAACACTGTCTAAAGAAAGGAGCTGGGGAGGCGTTAAGATCCCAACAGATGGGGCTGGTGAGATGGCTCAGCGGGTAAGAGCACCCGACTGCTCTTCCAAAGGTGATAAGTTCAAATCCCAGCATCCACATGGTGGCTCACAACCATCTGTAACGAGATCTGGTGCCCTCTTCTGGAGTGTCTGAAGACAGCTACAGTGTATTTACATATAATAAATAAATTAAATCTTTAAAAAAAAAAAAAAAAGATCCCAACAGATGAACTTCTGAGCATGCGCTGTAAGAGAGAGCAAGCACCTACCTCACTCCTCACATAGAAACACGCAGCACAGGAGCATAGAGAGCTCTTGCTGCTCTCACAGAGGACCTGGGTGCAGTTCCTAGCTTCTGCATAACAGCTCACAGCCGTCCATAACTTCAGTTCAAGGGGTGCATTGGCTTCTTTGTCCTCCATGGGCACCAAACATACACACAGGGTACTTAATACATTCCCGTAAAACATTCATGCACATAACATAACATTGATAGATCTTGTCTAATTATACAGCATATGTTGGGCGAGCAGAGCTTAGGAAGAAAGCCTCAATGGTTTCCCTAAAATGTTACAAAGTTGTGAAGGTTATCTAAACGTTAGCCAGTTTTCAAATCCTGCTGATTTATTCAAAAAGTCCACTGGTGATTTTTGCTTTCTGTGAAGTTTGTATTGTATAAACGGGGCCAAGCTAATTGTATGTATTTTTCTCATTAGGGAATTTGTAATGTCTCTACTTCACATTGTCTTCAAGGAGCTCGTTTGTGAGGACCTTGTTTTAATTCTGTCTCCCTAGGTATTTTACTTTCCCCTTTGGAGAAATGGCCTTATCCGAAGAAGAGTCCCTGCTCTGTCTCCCAGCTAAAGCGTGTTTCCTGATGGCGCACAACGGCTGGGTGATGGGGGATGACCCGCTCCGGAACTTTGCCGAGCCAGGTGCCGAACTTTTCACTTCTTGGTAGAGAGGGGAGCAAGGGCTTGTGGGAAGGCCACTTTATACATAACTCTAGTCAGGAGGCTGGAGAAAGGGCTCAGCAGTGTGGAGCACTGATCGCTTCTCCAGAGAACATGGGTTCGGTTGCCAGCACCCACAGGGCGGCTCACAGCCATCTGTAACTCCAGTTCCAGGGGATCAAACACCCGCTTCTGAGGGCATCAGGAACACACATGGTACACAGACATACATGCAGGCAGAACACCCATACACCATAAATAAAATCATAATTTTTTTAATTTAGCCAGATACCATTTATGGAAAGAAAACAACACAGTTTAGAGGCAGCGCTGTGTCCTTGAGGATTGCCGCCGTTCAGTTTCATGCACCACTGAAAGCAGCTCTTCTTCTTTAACAGGTTCAGATGTTTATTTAAGGAGAGAACTTATTTGCTGGGGTGACAGTGTTAAATTGCGCTATGGGAATAAGCCCGAGGACTGCCCTTATCTGTGGGCACACATGAAGAAATACACCGAGATAACTGCCACTCACTTCCAGGGAGTTCGTCTGGACAACTGCCACTCCACACCTCTCCACGTGGCTGAGGTACGGACACCTCTATTGACAAAGGCAGTGATACCTGTAGCCTCCAAAGTCCTTGCCATGTGGGTCTAGTCTTCTGGCTGTACACTGCTGTGGATTCGGTAGAAACATATGACACATATGACAGCTTATCTAATTCTACTTCAGATACAACTGCTACAGAATATTTCACTGTAAAGTATTTAATAAGTTAGTTTTTAAATTTAGAAAGAAGATCATATTTTTATGTAACAGCATGCATAATAAGTGTTTATTGGTAATATGTAAAATGTTAAGTGGTCTTTTAGGTTGTTTCCAGTATAGATTGTTAGCAGTGTAAAGTTGAAGGCTTTACACAGTGTAGTGAAGATTCAACTGTGGCTTTCTTTTCACTCCAGGGGTACTTGGAGCAGTGTACATTTTAGGACCAGTCCGTTCTACACTGAGCTGCACCCCTAGCCTTTAAATAGTCAAACTCTAATACCCTGGCATCCCGAGGCTAGTTTAAACCTCACTGAGAACATTTTAATCAGTCATCTTTAGAAACATAGTGTAAGCTAACCGTAATCTGTCCTTTGGGCTGTTGTTTGAATAATGTCAGTATTAGTGCATTTTCTTTACCTAATACAACTTCCTAAAAACACATAATTTTATCCTACTTGTAAGATCTTTGGTAGTTTTTAAATGACAATTTATGAAAATATGTGCTCATAAACCCAGTTTAGTGGCTCAAGGCTTTAATCTGACCACTCAGGAGGCAGAGGCAGATGAACTCTGAGTTTAGGCCAGCCTCATCTATATAGTGAGTTCCATGAACAGACATGGTCGACATGCTGATACCCTCTCTCAAAACAAAACAAAAAGGTGCGAGATATATGTATCAGCTTCTATAGTTTATGTGGTGTGTGTGTGTGTGAGAGAGAGAGAGAGAGAGAGAGAGACATTGATTGATTGATTCCATATGGCTTTAATTTGATAACTTGATAGAAAACCTTAGCTAAGCTGGCAGAGCATTATTACCTTCAATAATAAGCAGAGGGTCCTTTTCAGTTATGCTTTTGACAATAGTAAAAAAGCCATATTTATAACATTGTTATAACATAGAAAATTGAATTTTAAACCGCAAAGTCTTCTATAATCTACTTCTTAGCTGATAAAAATTATAGGTATTTTACTAACCTATGTGTAAGATTTCCTTCTAGAATAGAATTGGAAACAATCTGATTATTAGACACTATTTTCTGTTTCTCTGGTAAATCATTAACACCAGTGTTACACCTGCATCACACACACACACGCACACTCACAAATGGGAAGGTGCTGGCATTTGTTGTCATCCGCAGGATCAAGTTTAGCCTAACCTTTACTAATTAATTCATCAGCGTATATAACTATATGCTGACTTAATTAGCCACCGGGAGATCAGTAGTCTTGTTAGAGCCACTGAAAACAAATAGAAATCCGGGAGAAGACTAGCAGAACTGAAGTGTTACTAGCTGTATTTGTGATGACACTAACTTTTCTTTTTCTGTTTTCTTCCCCTCTTTACCTATGTCTTCAAAATCTAATGTCCCTTTTCCCTGATGTTCTCTGTACACCCTCTGGCCCTCCACATGTGCTGATCTCTTCCATGTTCTCGTACATGTGCATATCAAACTTTGTTTGGAACTTCCTTTTACATCTCTCTTGTTTTGTACCTACCTTATGCCAAATCTGCACCTAGCCTTGTCCCCTCTTCCCTCTCTGTCTTGCTCTCTTCCTTCTTTTACATTTGTGACTGTACATTTTGCAGTACATGCTGGATGCTGCTAGGAAATTACAGCCCAATCTTTACGTAGTGGCTGAGCTGTTCACAGGAAGCGAAGAGCTGGACAATATCTTCGTTACTAGACTGGGCATCAGTTCCTTAATAAGAGGTAGGTTCGCTGAAGTCCATTTCCTACCTGAGATGCTTCACTTTTGTTTGAGTAGATAACAAGGCATAGCTTTATATGTAATACCTAATATGACTGAGTCCACTTTTGACAGTTAAAATGTCTAACTTGTAGTATGGCACTCATTTCAGATAGAAAGACCACTGAGGCCAGCTACAATGATTTACCCCTGTAATCTTACCACTTAGGAACCTGAGGCAAGAGGATCATGTGTTTAAGGCTAGCCTTGGCTACATGAGTTTCAGGCTAGCCTAGGATAAATTTTTTCCCAGATCCTATCTCAAAAATAAAAGGGTAAGAAAGCTAGTGCAGTAATTCAGCGAGTAAAGGTGCGGGAGACCCAAGACAGCAAGGTGCGGGAGACCCAAGATCTGAGTTAAGTCCTCAGAACCCACCTGGTGGAAGGAGAGAGCTGGCTCCTGAGCCTTGTCCTCTGACGTCTACATGTGTGCTGGCACCTGTGCACCCACAGTGAGGCCACAAAATTCATTGATTCATTGTAGACAGTGAGTCGGGGAGGGAGTGGTGAACTACTGATTTAAAAAGGCAACCATATTTGTATACTTTGAGATACACAAATCTGCTTTTAAATACTCTATGATGCAGTCTTTCGGTATTTCTCCATAGATTTGATATAATCAACACCCCAGTGAACAGCCATTGATCCTTTTTTCTATTCAAGTTGTCTCTTCAGTTTAGTTGTAGTTAAGTGTTGGTCACTTGGATTTGGTGACATTGGTTAGTTACTTAACACTCTCTTTGAATAATGTTGATATGCCTTGAATGTCAGTGATGATAAAACTGTAACCTTCAGTAACGGGGTTGTTAACCTGCGCTGTGCTGCTCTGCAGAGGCAATGAGTGCATATAACAGTCACGAGGAGGGCAGATTGGTCTACCGCTACGGAGGGGAACCTGTCGGCTCCTTCGTTCAACCCTGTTTGAGGCCACTCATGCCTGCTATCGCGCATGCCCTGTTTATGGACATCACCCACGATAATGAGTGTCCAATTGTGGTGAGCATCTACTGTCTCTGGTGCTTCATTATTTAGTTGTCTGATGCTGGATGGCAGTAATATCCACGTACTTTTTAAGGATTGAAGTACCTTGATTTTAAAATGTTTCCAAACAAAAAATGCACCTTACAGAGCGTATCCGTACCGGTTCTTTTGCTTCGGTATGCCAGTGGGGTGTGGAGCGTCACTTTGCATTTGAGGGAACGTAAACTTTTGCTCTTTTCTTTTCTAGCACAGATCAGCCTATGATGCTCTTCCAAGTACCACAATTGTGTCCATGGCATGCTGTGCCAGTGGAAGCACAAGAGGCTACGATGAGCTAGTGCCCCATCAGGTGTGTTTAATCTGCAAGGCCGGCAGCACCGGTCTTGGTACCCACAGTTCCACTGTAATTAACCTGCACACGTGACCGGCTTTCCCTCTCTTCAGATTTCAGTGGTTTCGGAGGAGCGATTTTACACTAAGTGGAATCCTGGAGCATCTCCGGCAGATACAGGAGATGTTAATGTCCATAGCGGGATTATTGCAGCCAGATGTGCCATCAATAGGCTCCATCAAGAGCTTGGAGCCAAAGGTTTCATTCAAGTAAGAAATGAACATTTTAAAACTTCTCTCCGGACTTTCCTTTTCAAAGGACGACCTTCTGATTTGAGCACCCTTTCCCTATGGGGCTCTCAGCTGGTCTCTCTCCATTTCTCAGGTGTATGTGGATCAAGTGGATGAAGACATAGTGGCCGTGACCAGGCACTCTCCGAGCATTCACCAGTCTGTTGTGGCTGTATCGAGAACTGCTTTTAGGAACCCCAAGACTTCGTTTTACAGCAAAGAAGTACCTCAGATGTGCATCCCTGGTAATCTAAGACAGCACCAGCAGGGCTAATCATGAAGCTACACTAGCACATTGTCTCTATGTTTCATATAGAGCACACTGACATATAAACATGGTTGAGAAGAGAAGTTAGGATACAGACACTTTCAGTGCACGGAACAAAATCTAGACAAATATTGGCAAGCATTAACATTGTTTGAGTTATGAAATACTTTTTTGCATTTTAATATATTCCTTTTTAAAATATGTATAAACATGTGCTTCCTCATACTGTGGTCAGTCTGTATATATGTTTCCATTTTCACATAAATATATAAATATATACTATATATGCACATATACCCGTATGTGTGTTTTAAAAGGCAAATATTAGGACTGTTTATAGTCCATCCTCATCCCCCATCCTAGCCTCTGGCAGGCTGGCAGTCAGCAGTGTAGGTATTTTCACTCTTCTCCAAGTAGTCTTCTTACCCAAGTATCTGAGTATGGATACTTAGAGTTAGCCTTGGAGGATAAGCTCCACCTCTTTAAGAAGTCTGTAAGCATAGTGGAAACTCTCTCTTCTAACATTATGGCATTTATAGTCTGTCTCTCGTTTGACAGTTATGTGCCCTGAGATTTTCCCTTACTGTTGGTTGATTTTTTTTTCTAGATGCCTGCATTTTACTTCCTATAGTAGACAGTGTAGTATAAAACAGCACAGTCCTATGCAAATAGAAGCTGCTTGTTAACTGAATAAAGAGTCTCAACCCCCCCATCATGTGTGTATATGTGTATGTATATGTATATATCTGTATGTGTATATGTGTATGTATATGTGTATATCTGTATGTGTATATGTATGTATATGTGTATTTTTAAGGGGACAGGACCACAGTCACATAGAACAGCCTGGAACCCACCAGGCTAACCCTGGACTTACAGTTACTGTCCTGCCTCAGCCTCCCAAATTGCTAAGACTGCAGAGAGGCACACCCATGCCCAGCCCACATTCTGTACTTCTTGCTAATTGCTAAATATCATGGCTTCAACTTTTAAAAATAGTCAACCTAAAGAATTTTAGGGTTAAATATTCATTACTTGCTTTAACTGCATAAATTTATGTTTAGTGATCTGGTAAAGTCTTTTTGTTAATATTTATAGTTATCTTTATTTAGTATTTTTGTATTGGATATTAAGCCCAGTACATATGCCAAGCATATGTTATACCGCTGGCCCACACATCTGGGTCCATAGATACTCTCATAGCACCCGTTCACTATACAGTGTTAGCTGGGGTTTGGTGTTGATCCTGATCATGATCAAAACATGTCCATTTTTCAGGTCACTAATTTTAATTCTGAGTTTTACTATATGAGTATTTGATTTTTAAAGAGTCTCTTCTATATTTTGAGTGAATATTAGAATAATTTTTACTAAAATGTTTATATTTTCCTAGGCAAAATTGAAGAGGTAGTTCTGGAAGCTAGAACTATTGAGAGGAATACAAAACCTTATAAGAAAGATGAGAACTCAATCAATGGAATGCCAAACATGACAGTGGAACTTAAAGAACACATCCAGGTATTTGGGATTCTTGGGTTTTACTGTACTTAATATCTTAAGGACATTTAAGATACTTAATGAGTGGGGCTGGTGAGATGGCTCAGCGGGTAAAAGCACCCGACTGCTCTTCCGAAGGTGATAAGTTCAAATCCCAGCATCCAAATGGTGGCTCACAACCATCCGTAACGAGATCTGGTGCCCTCTTCTGGAGTGTCTGAAGACAGCTACAGTGTACTTACATATAATAAATAAAATAAATCTTTAAAAAAAAAAAGATACTTAATGAATGGATTTTCTGTAATTTTTTTAAATTTATTTATTTATTCCTTGTTCCGGTCAACCCCGCTCGCTCCCGCCGGCTCTGCTCGCTCCGGCCAGCCCCACTCGCTCCCGGCCGCCCCCGTACGGCCCCCGGGGCGGCCCCCGCTCGTTCCAGCCGGCCTGGCTCGCTCTGATCGGCTCCGCTTGCTCCGGTTGGCCCCGCTCGTTCCAGCCGTTCCATTCAGCCCCACTCGCTCCGGCCCCGCTAGCTCCGGCCGTCCCTGCTTGCTTTGGCCGTCCCCGTTCGGCTCGCCGGACAGCCTCACTTGCTTCGGTTGGTCTCTCCAGTCCAAGGATTCATTTCTTATTATTCTTCATAAGTACGCTGTAGCTGACTTCAGACGCACCAGAGGAGGGCGTCAGATCTTGTTTCGGGTGGTTGTAAGCCACCATGTGGTTGCTGGGATTTGAACTCATCACCTTCGGGGAAGAGCAGTCGGGTGCTCTAACCGGCTGAGCCATCTCACCAGCCCGATTTTCTGTATTCTTTTCAAGCTTCATGAAAGTAAAATTGTCAGACAAGCTGGAATTGCCACAAAGGGTCCCAATGAATATATCCAAGAAATAGAATTTGAAAACCTATCTCCAGGAAGTGTTATTATATTCAGGTATGTTAATTAGAGCTTAGACTGTTGACTTTACTTATATTGAAAATAGTTTTGAGAGATGGTTGAGTGTCTAAGAACCCTTCCTGGTCTTGTAGTGGACCTGAATTCATTTCCCAGGATCCATGTCAGGTGGGTCCCATGTAACCACTGCCAGGATCTGATATGCTCACCTGCTCTCTCTGGGCACCTGCACACATACACTTTATCCTACCCACTTAGATTAACACTACCCACTAGAATAACTACCCACTAGAGAACAACAACATGAACTAACCAGTACCCCAGAGCTCATGTCTCTAGCTGCATATGTAACAGAAGATGGCCTAGTCGGCCATCACTGGGAAGAGAGGCCCCTTGGTCTTGCAAACTTTATATGCCCCAGTATAGGGGAATGCCAGGGCCAAGAAGTGGAAGTGGGTGGATAGGGGAGCAGAGTGGGGGGAGGATATAGGGGACTTTTGGGATAGCATTTGAAATGTAAATGAAAATATCTAATAAAATTTTTAAAAATAAAAATTAAAAAATAAGCTAGAGAAAATAGTTGTTTTTCCTGTTAAATTTGGATAACCTAAAATTTACCTGTTTTGTGTCAACCTTCTTCAGAGTTAGTCTCGATCCACACGCTCAAGTTGCTGTGGGGATCCTTCGGAATCACCTGACCCAGTTCAGCTCTCACTTTAAGTCCGGAAGCCTTGCTGTTGACAACGCAGATCCTATATTAAAAATCCCCTTTGCTTCGTAAGTATTCCTTATTTTACAGATTTTCCACTTTAACAAAATGATGAGCTACCAGTGGCCCGATCTGGGTGGTTTTTAGGGAGCTGTCTTCCCTAGCTATGCAGAGTACGGGCCACAGACCACTGCTGTCATCGTCATCCTGTTAGCATTCAGTCCATTACTCTATTATATACAGCTATGTCACAATAAATTTAGTAATTATGCACGTTGAGACACCTAAAGTGCTTCTAATTACTTCCTGTTATGTATCTCAGTACCTTGATTTTTTGCTAAGTTTTTAAATATCCCTTTGCTATGTGGTGTCACATAGTTCTAAAGAATTTCCATTTTCGACCTAAGTTTAGTTCAACACTGTCAGCATGATCTTGGCCAAGTTATTTAAATTTTCTTCCAGGTTTCTCATCTGTACAGTAGGGTCAATAATAATACTTACTTCTTACCTTTTGTAAAGATTAAACAGGATAACATGTCTTTCCTGCCTGCCTCACTTCCCTACCCATAACAGACATGACCACCTGCTGTCCCAACCAGTGGCTAAGATGGGGCCAGAGGTTGGTCTGCTGCGCTGACATGCAGGCCTGGTGGGGGAGTGATCCTACTCCTGCCAATCTCAGGACATAACTCCTGGGGTTTGGACACACCTCAACCTCACTCTTGCTCCAGGACTGCTCCCCACGGCTCCCCACACACACACACATACACACACTTCCCAGCATCACAGTAACACATGCAAAACACGTGATTCATGCCTGTCACCTGATAACTACTTAGTGTTGTAGTCACTGACACTTAAGCTAAATTTCTCAAAGTGAAATTTGGGGGCTAGAGTAAATCACATATTTGAAGTTTTTTAATGCATACTGTAAAGTAACCTCTGGAAAATGATTTAATGAGTATGTTCAGCTTTATACAAGAGTGTCGTCTTTTCCAAGAATGAGTATGTGTTATTGTGATGTCATATTTAAGAGCGTAAAGTATGCAGCACTCAGTAGGCAGAAGCAGGAGGATCCTGCACGTATGTTCCAGGCCAGCCAGAACTTGCATGGTAATTTATACCTGTAACTACAGCATTTAAAGGGTAGAAGCAGGAGGATCAGAAATTCAGAAGATCACAGCCTAAAGATGGTCTAGCATACTCTTAGTAAAATTGTCACAGAGGTAGAGACCCGGATGAGCACTTAAAAGCACTCGCTGCTCTTGTAGGATCAGAGGTCAGTTCTCAGCACCCATGTTGGTGGCTAACTGCTTGTAATTCTAGCTCAAGTGAATCCAACCCACTTTGGGCCTCTGTAGGCTTCTGCATTCACGATTGTACAAACACAAACACAGATAAAAGTCTTCATCTTTAGCTGTCACTAGATTTTTTTTTAATTTAGTTTGAGTGACATTAGTTCTTATTTAACTTCTACCACATTTTGCTCCTTAATTATTCCTTGTGATCTACTATGATAGTATATGTTTATATGTGATGAGTGTTTAGAACATATACGTACTGATTAGTTTTTGTCAACTTGCTACAGTTAGAGTCACATGCAAAGAGGAACCTCAGTTGAAGACTTCCTTAGAACAGGTTGGCCTGGAGACCAAGTTTTCAAGTATATGTGCCTCTGGAACCTGTCTAATTCAAACCATCACAGACCCCTGGTTGGTTCTGGTCAGAGTGTGTTATCTTAGCAACAGAGAAGTACCTAGAACCAAGCGTTTCTGAGACACTTAATATTTATAATGCAGATTTTTATTTTTCTTTTACTTATAGAAAATGAAATAATAATATATTTATTTTCTAATTCTTAGCATTGCCTCTAAATTGACTTTGGCTGAGCTAAATCAGGTACTTTACCGATGTGAATCAGAAGAACAAGAAGACGGTGGAGGTTGCTATGACATACCAAACTGGTCATCCCTTAAGTATGCAGGACTTCAAGGTAGGTCTATGAGGATGAAAGTTTCTTTTTTATTTTCTTTAATAATAATCTTTATAGAAATAAAGAGTATAAGTCTAGATATGGCACCTGAGTTCAGATTATAACTTATGGCTTTTGTTGGTTACCGTTAGTAAGAAGCATAACCTTTCTGAACCCCGATTTCTGCCTCAATAAAATATGAATGATAGAACCAAGCATGTAGTAATGCATGTTTTACATTTTTTTAGATTATTTTATTTATGATTGTGTTTTACTTGCATGTATGTATGCATGCATGCATGCATGCATGTGCTTGCCTGTTAATCACAAAGGCCAGAAAAAGGTGTTAGATCCCCGGAAATGGAGTTTTGCATGTAGGTACTAGATACTGAACCTAGTCTTTTGCAAGAACACCAAGTAGCCTTAACCACTGAGCTGTCTCTAGTGCACACCTGTAGTTCCAGTACTTTCAAGGCAGAGGTAGGCGGATCTCTGTGAGCTCACTGCCTACTTGATCTACATAATGAGACCTAGGCCAGCCAGAGCTATACAGTGAATCCCCGTCTTAAATGAAACAAAAAAAAAAAAGTATTAATGATAGCCAGGTGTGGTGGAACAAGATTATAATCCCAACTACTCAGGAGGCTAAAACAGAACAGGTGAAAATTTGAGGTCAAAAAAACTATAAGTAATGTTGCTTAACTAATAGAAATCATTCATGTAAAATAGTAAAAAACAATGTAACAACCAGTCACATTCAGTCAGTAAGTGCTCCCTAAAACTGCCAGCTCTGTGTAAAGACATCCTTAAGGACACTTATCCTTTAAGCATTAACCTCAATAAATATTTCTTGTCTTGGTTTATTTATCTATTCATTTATTTTGGTTTTTTTTTCAAGATAGTGTTTCTCTGTGTAGCCATGGCTATCCTGGCACTTGCTCTGTAGACTGGGCTGGACTTGAATTCACAGAGATCCACTTGTTTCTACCTCCAAAGTAGTAGGATTAAAGGTGTGCACCACCACCTGACCCTGTCTTGGTTTGTTATGAATGTCCTTGACATTGAGTTTTAGACATGTGTCTTAGTCAGGGTTTCTATTCCTGCACAAACATCATGACCAAGAAGCAAGTTGGGGAGGAAAGGGTTTATTCAGCTTACACTTCCATACTGCTGTTCATCACCAAAGGAAGTCAGGACTGGAACTCAAGCAGGTCAGGAAGCAGGAGCTGATGCAGGGGCCATGGAGGAATGTTCCTTACTGGCTTGCTTCCCCTGGCTTGCTCAGCCTGCTCTCTTATAGAACCAAGACTACCAGCCCAGAGATGGCACCACCCACAGGGGCCTTTCCCCCTTGATCACTAATTGAGAAAATGTTCCACAGCTAGATCTCACGGAGGCATTTCCCCAGCTAAAGCTCCTTTCTCTGTGATAACCCCAGCCTGTGTCAAGTTGACACATAAAACCAGTCAGTACAACATGTTATGCTACTTTTGAAAAGTCAAATGAGACAAAGTTCTAAGTAGAATATTTAAATGGAAACTTTTTGGTGCATATTTGGTTTATCATATATAACTAAAATATAAAGAGTGCTTATAGAACGACCATATGAACCTGATATAGAGATAGAGAAGTAGATCTTTTTTTTTCCTCGTTCCGGTCAACCTTGCTCGCTCTGGTCTGCCGCGCTCACTCCGGCCAGCCCCGCTCTATCCGGCCATCCCAGTTCGGCCCCGCTCGCTCCGGTCCAAGGATTCGTTTATTATTATTATTCATAAGTATGCTGTAGCTGCCTTCAGACGCACCAGAGGAGGGTGTCAGATCTCATTACAGGTGGTTGTAAGCCACCGTGTGGTTGCTGGGATTTGAACCCATCACCTTCGGAAGAGCAGTCGGGTGCTCTTACCTGCTGAGCCATCTCACCAGCCCGAGAAGTAGATCCTAATTTAGAGTCCTCATATGAAAGAAAACATATAATACTGTCTGTGTGCAGCTAGCTTATTTCACTTAACATGATGCTTTCTGGTTCCATCTATTTTCCTATAGAGAACGTAATTACACTCAGTAGAGTTGAGTGAAGGTCCATTGTGCGTATATTCCACACTCCACAGCTGGCTCTAGAGACAGTGCTGCAGGACATATGGAGGTGCAATACCTCTCTGCCGAGTTGACTTAAGATTCTTTCCAGTATAAACCCAAAGGCAGTGTATGTCTGAATCTGAATGTAGCTCTCCTTTTAGCGTTTTTTAGGAAGCTGCACACTGATTTCCATATTAACTATGTCAATTTACATCCCTTTTAATAGTAAGGAAGGGCTCCCTTCCCCCACACCCTTGCCGGCATTGGTGGTTTCTTTTCCCTTTTTTTTTTTTGGGGGGGGGGGGGTCAAGATAAGGTTTCTCTGTGAAGTTGTGGAACTCACTCTGTAGACCAGGCTGGCCTTGAACTCAGAAATCCACCTGCCTCTGCCTCCCAAGTGCTGGGACTAAAGGCGTGCGCCAGCCATCACTACCTGGCTGGTTGTTTATTTCCTATTTTAAATTAGTTTTATTATCGTGTATTGTGAATGTGGGCACATGCTTGTCTTTTACCCCTGCTCCATTTCCCTGGGCCTGTTGTCTGTTTTCTTGATGACAGTCATTTAGACTGGGATGACATGGGATTTCAGTGTAATTATAATCTGCATTACCATCATGACCGAGTCTGAGCTTTCTTTAAAGACCACCTAATGGGGTGGAGCACTGGCTCAGTGGCTAAGAGCACTGGCTGTTCTTCCAGAAGACCTGGGTTCAATTCCCAGCAATCACATGGTCGTTTACAACCTCCAGCCCCAGGGGCTCAGATGCTCTCTTCTGGCCTCCACAGGTACTACATGAGCCATCTCTCCAGCCCCATATAAAGCCTTTCTTAATTATTGCTTATCATAGTCAGTCCTCAGGCTGACACTTGTATTTGTTTACTATATTTTTTATTTGATCTTTGGGAAATAATGCCCTTATTCTGGAAATCAGTATAGTGTGTGTGTGAATGTATCTACTATGGTTAAGAAACAGACTTTAGGGGCTGGAGAGATAGCTCAGTGGTTAAGAGCACTGACTGATCTTCCAAAGGACCCAGGTTCAATTCACAGCACACACATGGCAGTTCACAACTATTTGTAACTCCAAGATCTAACAACCTTGCACAGACAGACAGACAGGTAAAACACCAGTGCATGTAAGATAAAAATAAAATAAATTATTTAAAAAAGAAAGAAACAGACTTTAACAGGGTGTAGTGGTGCATATCTTTAGTGCCAGTAGGTGGATCTCTGTGAGTTCAAGGCTATCCCAGTGTACTTGGTGAGTTCCAGAACAGCTAGAGCTACAGAGTGAGAACCTGTCTCAAATCAACAAACAAACAAAAAACATAACAACAACAAAAACAAGAAACCAGACTACCCTATACTAACTACCTGTATAACCTCGCAGTAAACAACTCCAAGGTTCAGTTTTCTCACCATAGTTATGTGCCACAGCGGGTGTGATTAGGATCCAAACAGCTCATACTCAGTTAGCCCTGGTTCAAAGTACGCACTCAGAAGTCATTTGCCAGGGCTGGAGAGATGGCTGAGGTTAAGCATCCTTAACTGCTCTCTGGAGGACCTAGGCTCACTTCTTAGCCTTCATGAGGTGGCTCAGAATTACCTGCAACTCCAGTTTCAGGTGACCTATGCCCTCTTCTGCCTTTCTTGGGTACAGCATTCATATACCACATACACATAAATAAAATAACAGACACACATATACACATAAATAAAAATAAATCCATTTTATAAAAGAAGTGTTACCAATTTTAAGCTTTCAAAAAAGCTCATTTCATGTCCTTTTTCTGATTTTTTGACTAATTCTCTTGTATGCCTCAGGAAGTGATTTGACTTTTTTTTTTTTTTTAATGAAATTCCCCTTATCTAATTTGTTTTGGGGTTTTGGTTTTGGTTTGTTTTTTTATATCAGTTATTTTTTCCTCTCCTAAGGTAACAGTTTGGGCAGCACAAACATTTTTTAGCAGACTGTTAACAACAGCCATAAGCTAAATCCTACCTAAGCAGGCACTGACCTTTTCCTGCCGTGAGTGAGCATGATTGTGTCCCCACCTCGTACAGTGCTCTGTGCTCTGCTAATTTGGAATCTAGGCACCTTTTACGGGTTTGCTCCAGATTGTCAACAGCCAGTTAGTGTTTGCAGATCCTTGTGCTCCCTTTGCCGTGCCATTTCCTTTGCTACCCACAGTACCGCCATTCTAAGACTAAGTGCTTCCTATAAAGCAGCTAGCCCGCTCTGCCTCCTGCACAAGCCCTGGCTGCACAGCACTGCCGGCTCTGTTTGCTGAGACACCTTTTCATGGTCATTTCTTCAGTCAGCATCAGTGCCCCTGAGTCCTGAGCAGTGAACCTTCCCTGAAAGGACTATGCAGAGGGAGTCATCCGTAACACAGTATCTATGCAGGCTGTCGTCCATCTAGAAAAAAAAATCCTACATCTTTAAAAAATTTTTTTTACATTTATTTTATGTATAGGAGTACACTGAAGCTGCCTTCAGACACGCTAGAAGAGGGCATCAGATCCCATTACAGGTGGTTGTGAGCCACCATGTGGTTGCTGGGAATTGAACTCAGGACCTCTGGAAGAGCAGCTTTTGCTCTTACCCATTGAGCCACCCCTCCAGCCCCCAAAATCCTACATCTTAAATTCATTGTTTTTAATTTTTCAAAATATGCTGCACACGTAAAATTCATTAAATTCTAACGAAATGAATTTACTTAAAATGAAGCCAGTGAAGCCAATGCTATTTTAAGGTAGACATTATTCTTTTACTGAAGGATGAAAGTATAGTCATTCTGTAACAGAATTACAGAATCTGCTTTGAGTGTGCATAGGAAGAACGCTGGCGACCCTTGAGCAGTGTGCTTACATTAACAGTCATCGCATGCCCAGTTGCTCACTTAGCCACTGACTGTGTTTAGTTCTAAGTATCTCCTGTTATATTTCAGAGGCTGCTTCTGAAGCAGGCTTCATTATCATCCATCATTGGTGATCGTGCTTCCTCTTAAACCAGTTTTGTGATTCCTTTAATTCCTTTCTAAATATTAATCTACCACTTGCCAACACAGAAATACTTAAGCTTATCTGCTTGATGTTTTAGGATGAGAAATTATGCCAGTTGTTTTCGAGTGTTGTAATATTAGGTACAAATAAAGAAAAGCAGGCCTTCATGTCTGTCTGTATCTATGTCCACCCCAGATCATTGGAGACTGGACATAAGCTAAGCAATAAGAATATTTGACTCAGCCAACAGCTCAATAATGTCTCACGTTTTAGGATTAATGTCCGTGTTGGCGGAAATAAGACCAAAGAATGACTTGGGGCATCCATTCTGTGAAAACTTGAGGTCCGGAGATTGGATGATCGACTATGTCAGTGGTCGGCTTATTTCGAGATCAGGAAGTATTGCTGAAGTAAGTAGAATGGTGTTCTGGTGCAAACAGCCCAGGGGCATTAAGAATTAGGTATTACCCTGTTGTAGATAAGTTATAGCTTCCTCAGGCCATTTTCCTTTCTAGATCATGTTCCAGTTCTAAGGAATGGTTATTTGGTTAATGGATTACTGGCCAGCAAAGTCACATATTTAGATTTAACTCTTAAAATATATCCAGCCTATAAACACACCAAGTTAACTTTTTCAATTATTTCTGTAACAGGTTGGTAAATGGTTACAGGCTATGTTCTTCTACCTGAAGCAGATCCCACGATACCTCATCCCGTGCTACTTTGATGCTATATTAATTGGTGCATATACCACTCTGCTGGATGTAGCATGGAAACAGATGTCAAGGTATAGATGGGCATAATTGGATGGAAGCTATAGAGAGTCATTTTATACATGATTTTAAAAGACCAAAACCTGAGGAACTATCACAGACACTGAGCTGAGAAGCTTTTCCAGTGGACAGTCAGTTTATTAGCGTCCTTTAGTCTAGAACATGCAAAACCAAATGGAGAGTTTGCTTGGGGTTTAGTTTTGTTTTAAGAAAGGGTCTCGGGGCTGGTGAGATGGCTCAGCGGGTAAGAGCACCCGACTGCTCTTCCGAAGGTGATAAGTTCAAATCCCAGCAACCACATGGTGGCTCACAACCATCCTTAACGAGATCTGGCGCCCTCTTCTGGAATGCCTGAAGACAGCTACAGTGTACTTTCATATAATAAATAAAATAAATCTTTAAAAAAAAAAAAAAAAAAAAAGAAAGGGTCTCATGTACTGAAGACCTCAATTACATCATGTAGGCAAGGATGAGCTTATGCTTCTGATCCTCCTGCCTCCACTCCCAAATGTTGAGATTACAAGGTTTATAAGATCCAGTTTATAAGATGCTAAGGATCAAATCCAGGGCTTCAGGCATACAGAAGCACCCTACACGCAAACATACTCACTGTGTACACATTTTAAAACTTGATGGAGATGTTTGGGTGTCTAGCAGCATAAGGCCTTGGGTCCAGTCCCCAGAAAGAGGTGGGGTTTAAATCTAGTTTACAAAGCCTGTAAAATATGATATAGAGGAGCTGGAAAGATGACTCAGAGGTTAAGAGCACTGACTGTTCTCACTTCAATTCCTAGCAACCACGTAGTGGCTCACAATCGTCTGTAATGGGATCTGATGCCCTCTTCTGGTGTGTCTGAAGAGAGCAACAGTGTACTCATATACATTAAATATAAATATACAAACCTTTTAAAAATATGATATGGAGAAACAAAATTATTTATTATTACTTGTCTTATTATTAATTAACTTATTAAATGACATCCATAAAACTATTTTTTTAAGATTTATTTATTATTATATGTGTGAGTTGACTTCAGACACACCAGAAGAGGGTGTCAGATCTCATTACGGGTGGTTGTGAGGCACCATGTGGTTGCTGGGACTTGAACTCAGGACCTTTGGAAGAGCAATCAGTGCTCTTATGTGCTGAGCCATCTCGCCAGCCCAACTATTTTCTTATTTTACATATTTCTATAGAAAAATCAGTTGGCAAAAAGAATGCATAATAAAAGAGCTCAAAAGGTCGTGTTTCCATTTTATTACAGCTTTGTTCAGAATGGATCCACCTTCGTGAAGCACCTGTCCCTGGGTTCTGTCCAGATGTGTGGAGTCGGGAAGTGCCCTTGTCTGCCACTGCTTTCTCCCTCGCTCCTGGATGTGCCGTGCAGGTTAAATGAGATCACAAAGGAGAAGGAACAGTGCTGTGCCTCCTTGGCTGCAGGTGAGGACGGTGGCGGAGGTCAGAGGTCAGGTGGTGACAGCTATAATGGTCAACAAGGAAATCCTGTGGGAAAATGATGTTTTGTAAAAATCATATTATCCAAGATTTTTATGCCATTGCTTAGTAAACTGCTCACTTAATAGCCTCTCACTCATAATAATAATTCTTACTATGCAACTGTAAGTATATATTAACTACTTATGTGTATTTTTGATTGTAGTTGGGTAATTCTTCTGCAGGTATCTATTAAATCCTACTTCTTGACATCTTATATATCTTTCACTAAATTTAATTTAATACCATTTCCCCTATATTTCCTCCCTGGTTTTTAAAAGTAAACCATTGTAGTTATTAAGAGATTGAAATACAAAACATGTTAAATGAATTTTTTATCATATGTCTTCATTGTTGTCAAATACTTTAAGCCATATTTACTGACACCATCTTTTGCAAGTAGGTCTTAAACATCCAAATAATCAGAATATGCCCGAAGAAAGGATTTTCTTTTCAGTAAACTTCTGGTGTGTTTTTAGAAAGCATCAAATGGTTGAGGCTGCTAACGTTTAGAACTTCCCGTCGCTTCTCAGGCTTTTGGTAAAGTGAAGTATAACATTTACAGCTTTGCAAACTAGTCTGAAATATATAAGATAATACTAAGTAGTAATATCATCTAGGTGGTTTCCTCTGCTAACGTTAAGCTTTTAGTTTGCGTTGGCTCAGGTCAGATGAAAGACCTTGTGTGTCCAACAGCACTACCTTTGCTGTAGAATGACCATGAAACTCTGTCTTAGGGCCAAGGGACAGAGCAGAACCCAGGAAGTTCAGTTCCTCAGCATCACGCACAGAAAAAAATTGTTTAACTAAGAAGAGGAATAAAATGACAGTCCACTTTAATTCTCTAATTGTGTTTCGGGTTTTTGTTTGACTGATGGTTCTGGTAGCCGTCATTCCCCAAGTGCAAGCAGGTCTCAGTAGATAGAACTGGGGCAGTGTGGCCTAACTTTTTAAAGCCTATTACACAAACTGATAACTTCAACCTTTTAAACTGCACTGCTACTATTAAACACCACCAGAATATATGCACTTATTTATGTCATTTAGTCATAAAATTTATAGCCCTTGCTATGTAGTTTATCTAACAAATATATAACATAAATATAAATAATAGTTCTAATCTGATATTTTAAGGGAGTATTTTGCCTAACTCATTCTGGACAAAAGTAAAATGTTAAGCAGATTTGCCAGTAGGATACAGTTTGTTTTAAACTGATAGAAATGCTTCTTTTTGTAGTAGTATTGAAAAAAAATGTAGCTAATGGTTACGATAATTGACAATGTAGAAATTACCTGCAAAATGCATGACTGTAAGCTGTGTACGCATAGAGGACAAATAGGGGACATAAACAGCTCAGCGTCCCAGTGCTAAGGGCTCCTGACTTTTACTTTCTGTAGTAGTTGAGACAAGATCTTAACTATGTAGCCCAGGCTCTCCCCAAACTTGACTTCTGCCTGCCTGCACCTCCTGTGACTTTGGATTAAGGTGTATCGTGACACCCAGCTCACTCTTCATTTTAACATAAGTAAACTCCGTTATTTTAAGGCATGCTGATTCAAACTCACTCTGGAATCTGCGTGTGCTGCATGTAAGATGTTGAGTTACAGCACTGGGAAGAGCTGCTGACATTGAAATCGATGCCAAAACCAGCTTTCTGTCCAGTTGGAGTGTTTCTGGGGACATTTTGTACATCATTTTGAAAACAATATAGGAAATACATCTACTTGTGCCTTTAATTCTGTTTTATCTTACTTGGAATATTCAAGTTAATAACACTGTAGTCTTTGATTCTATCCTTACAAATAAATTATTTCCTACATAATTACATATTATATACACACACATATATAATGTGTGGCAATTATAACACTATTAATCTATTGTAAAATAATGTGGAATTTGATGATAAACTTTCACTGTAAATAAACTAATAACCATTTAATTGGATATTGTTGAGCTAATCATTTCACATTTATACTAATTTATAGCCCTTTGAGTCAGGACAGAATTTTTTAATGTATTTAAAGTGGTATATCACTCAATATTAAGTATGTGATCTCTAATTTTAAGCTTTTAAGGTTTTAAATGCAAAGACAATTCAGATCGTCTCAGAACCCCTCTGGTTCTTAGGGCTGGGATGAACTGAATTGCAGAACTCTGGCTGAACATCACCTTTAGTATCCTGTGAGTCACAGATACCTTTCAGAATCTGATATCCATAAAAGCTGACGTTCAGGACAGATGTACATTTCGCTACAGAGGACTCTGGAAGGTTTACAAGCTTCTTCTCATTTGCCCTTTAGTCCAAACCTGAAGTGTGATTAACACAAGACTTTTTGGTCTTTGGCAGGCTTACCTCACTTTTCTTCTGGTCTTTTTCGCTGCTGGGGGAGGGATACTTTCATTGCCCTTCGAGGGATGCTGCTGGTGACTGGACGCTACCTGGAAGCCAGGTAAGAGCCTCTGCAGAGCTGGCACAGTTGGTGACGTTCCCTCTGACGCATCTGCTATCAGTGTTGGAAAGGTGTGTTTTCCTTACATGTTCCTGTGTGTGTGTGTGTGTGTGTGTGTGTGTGTGTGTGTGTGTGTATGCACACGTGCTCGCTTATCCCGGCAGGCATGCCACCGTGCACATGTGGAGCTAGAGAATGGCTGCTGGGGTTCTTCTCTCATTCTGCCATGTGGGTGCCAGAAATCCAATTCAACATTAGACTTGGTAGCAAGTACCACCGAGCTGTCTCATAGCCTCCAGATGTTTTTAGGTTTTATTTTTTAATGGGCTTGTTTAGTAGGTTTAGAGAATTTCAAAGAAAAAAGGCAACTTGGAAGTTAGTGCACTCCATACTAGGTCAGGTCATCTTTGGTGTTCATAAGTTTATTTTTAAAAACGTAGACCCGTTTTCTGCTTTCATAAAGAGTATTGCTGACTCGTTTTAAAAAGGAATTATATTAAGTTTTCCTCATTTCTTGTTAAGCTTACAACCCCCAATTTGATTCTTTCCAGGCTGAAATGATAGTTTCTTTTATCATGGTGATAGGAATAAATTTATTGCAATTAAAAATGACATTCAGCTAGACGTAGGAAGTACAAGCCTTTGATCCTAGCAGGCAGATCTCTGTAAGTTGAGGCTTGCTTTGTCTACATAGTGAGTTCTAGGACAGCCAGGGCTTCATAGATCCTAATTTCAAAGTCCTAAAAAAATAAAAAGTTCCACAATACAGCCATCTTTAGTGAGTTCTATAAGTCGTTGTTGTCGCCCAGCATCACCTGTGACCTTGCTGAACATGCAGGTGCTTGGTTCCCAAATCAAAGCCCCTCGGTCCAGACCTAGGGATGGGAAGGTGTTGGAAGGCCAGAATGGTTCCCACAACGTCTCCAGCATTA
Source organism: Mus minutoides (assembly GCA_902729485.2). Lineage (NCBI taxonomy): Eukaryota > Metazoa > Chordata > Mammalia > Rodentia > Muridae > Mus > Mus minutoides. The sequence goes on from LR754244.1 coordinate 48,435, forward strand.
TCAGCAGCCTGAAACTAATTTAAATGCACTGCTCTGTAAGCTAAAATTTTTAGCATAAAAGCATTTTATGAAACTTTATTTTTATGGTATAGAAAAATTACTAGTGTTTCCCTCTTCAGTTGTTAGAAATTTTATTTGTAATAATTTTAGTTTTGTTTTTTAAAAATGTTTATTTTTAATTATGTGTATAGGGGTTGTCTTAGTTAGGATTTTGCTGCTGTGAACAGATACTATGACAAAGCAAGTCTTATAAGGATAACATTTAATCGGGCTGGCTTACAGGTTCAGAGGTTCAGTCCATTATCATCAAGGAAGGAGCGTGGCAGCATCCAGATAGGCATGGTGCAAGAAGATCTGAGAGTCCTACATCTTCCTCTGAAGGCTGCTGGCAGAATACTGGCTTCCAGACAGCTAGGATGAGGGTCTTATAGCCCATACCCACACAAATAATAAAAATAAATGTCTTTTTTTAAGTATAGAAGTTATGGCAGTCCTTATAAATACCTGACTGAGGACCTGACTCCAAAGATGCAAAACCTGTTAGAGAAAGGGAAAGTTCCCCAGACTACTAGAGAGAAAAGCTGGACATCCCTCCGACCCCTGAAAAAGTCACCTTTTTCTCCCTTCGTTTTTATAGGAGATTTCATCTCAAATGGCCCATTTGCTTCTGTTGTTTCAGGAACATCATTTTAGCATTTGCTGGTACTCTGCGGCACGGTCTCATCCCTAACCTCCTCGGAGAAGGGACATATGCCAGGTACAACTGCCGGGACGCCGTGTGGTGGTGGCTACAGTGCATTCAGGACTACTGCAGGACAGTTCCAAACGGCCTGGACATCCTCAAGTGCCTGGTGTCGAGGATGTATCCAACAGATGACTCCGCACCCTTGCCTGCTGGGACACTGGTAAAGAGCGGTTCTTAAAATTCGTTTTGATAAAATGTAACTTTATTTTTTTTTTTAAAGATTTATTTTATTTATTATATGTAAGTACACTGTAGCTGTCTTTAGACACTCCAGAAGAGGGCACCAGATCTCATTACGGATGGTTGTGAGCCACCATGTGGATGCTGGGATTTGAACTTATCACCTTCGGAAGAGCAGTCAGGTGCTCTTACCCGCTGAGCCATCTCACCAGCCCCGAAACTTTATTTTTAATGTAAAATATTAAGGCTCCAAGTCATAAGAATTCAATTTTTTTAAAAAAAGGTCAATATTAATTTTTCTTTAGTGTCAACACAGTGAGAAGTTACAGAGACAAGACTTGTTCTTTGCTTAAACCCAGAGCATGGAGAGCCGGGCGTGGTGGCGCACGCCTTTAATCCCAACACTCGGGAGGCAGAGGCAGGCGGATTTCTGAGTTCGAGGCCAGCCTGGTCTACAGAGTGAGTTCCAGGACAGCCAGGGCTATACAGAGAAACCCTGTCTCGAAAAAAACCAAAAAAAGAAAAGAAAAAAAAAACCCAGAGCATGGGAACACAGGAGCTGCTGCTTTTCCCAGCCCCACCCCACTCCCTGCTTCTTCCTCCCAGGGAAAATACATATCCCCACATTCCTAGAGTTGAGGGATTTAGGAAAATAAGAATATAACCCATTCCTAACAGAAGCGATGTTCCTGCTGTCTCCAACAGGATCAGCCTTTGTTTGAAGTCATACAGGAAGCTATGCAAAGGCACATGCAGGGCATCCAGTTCCGAGAGAGGAACGCCGGTCCACAGATCGATCGAAACATGAAGGATGAGGGTATGTAATGTCAGTGCCATGGTTAACACTTACACTGTTGTCAGATTAGCCCTTGCTGTGCTTTACAAATACTTGTGTGCAAAACTTGAAGCTTTACCTGAGAGTGCAAACCTTGTTCCAGATCTCTCCAAGCTTCTGTTGCTAAAGAAAAGATAAAAGTTTGTTATCAGCCGGGCGTGGTGGTGCACGCCTTTAATCCCAGCGCTCGGGAGGCAGAGGCAGGCAGATTTCTGAGTTCGAGGCCAGCCTGGTCTACAAAGTGAGTTCCAGGACAGCCAGGGCTACACAGAGAAACCCTGTCTTAAAAAACAAACAAACAGGCCGGGCGTGGTGGCGCACGCCTTTAATCCCAGCACTCGGGAGGCAGAGGCAGGCGGATTCTGAGTTCGAGGCCAGCCTGGTCTACAAAGTGAGTTCCAGGACAGCCAGGGCTAAAGAGAAACCCTGTCTCAAAAAACCAAAAAAAAAAACAAACAAACAAACAAAAAAAAAAGTTTGTTATCTTTTGTCAGCCAATTTTCAAGGTAGTATTGACATTTTAAAATTTTTATGTATATGTGGGTTTTTTACCTGCAAGTATGCCTGTGCACCATGTGCGTGCTTGGTGCCTGCAGAGGTCAGGAGAGGGCGTAAGATCCCTGGAATTGGAGATTGAGATGGTTATGAACCCTGGTCCTCCACAAGAGCAGTAGTGTTAACTGCTGAGCCATCTCTCTAGCCCTCAGTGGTACAATTTCTAATCACAATGCTAGTATTACTATTTTTTTTAACCAGGTATGATGGCCTATGCCTGTAATCCAGCACTCAGGAGGAGGAGGCAGGGCTATCAAGAGTTCAAGACTAGCCTGAGCTACACAGTGAAACCTTGTCTCAAGAACATAAAAAGGAAGCCCAGCATGGTGGCACATGCCTTTAGTCCCAGCACTTGGGAGTCAGCTCCCTGAGTATGAGGTCAGCCTGGTCTACAGAGTGAGTTCCCGATCAGTCAGAGCTACACAGAGACACCTGTCTCAAAAATTAATTAGTTAATTCTGTTTCTGGAAATTGAATGTTAAGGGCTGGGCTTTGTGGTGATGGCTTTACCACTGTCATTCCTAATTAATTCTTGAAGACATTAAGATGGTTCCACAGTTTAAAATGTGTGGTAAACAAGCAAGAGAGTCAGAACTCAGATCTCCAGAACCTGTGTAAATGCCGGGTGAGCCTGTGGTGATTCCATCCCTGAAGGCAGAGGCATGGTACCCGGGAACAGGTAAGCCAGCCAGTGAGACCTGCATATCATACAGAGAGATAGCCCTGGGCCTGACTGAGAGGCCCAGGCTGTACAAACAAGGTAGAAGATGGAGCAAGGAAGATTTGACATCAACCTCGGACCTACACACACTCACGTATGTGTGTGTGCATGAGCACACACAGGAACACACATAAACATGCAGACACACTACACGTACACACATCTGAAAGACGCTATTTAAGTAAAAGATTACATCACATTATTCCCATTTTCACTAAATGAGCGAACTAAAAGTCAGCTTCCCAGAGCGCTAGGGGGCTAAGGGAGGCTGTCACCCATTGTTGACCTCTGTAGACCAGACTGGAACAGTGGTTTATTAGTATATTACATTAAAGTAGTTACACTCTCTTAACTCACTTACGGTTTACCATGTCCTCATCCTTCGGCCAGCCAGTACAGAGTCAGTCATCTCATCAACCTCATTTACACTCTGGGGAAGGCTTGGATGAATTTGATGTATATGACTTATGTGAGTTTTTATAATTTAGAAAGAATTGCAGATTCATAAAAAGTTGTAAAGTGATACATAGGATACAGCACCCTTCAACTGTTAGTATGTTTAATGTAAGCGAGGTAAAAGATCAGAATCCAGCCGTGTAGTGGGATGCTGCTCCTGGGCTGTGCCCGGTCACTTCACACCACTCTCCACACATCACCTCATCTGGACGGGCCATCGGCTCTGTAAAGCCAGAGCCTTGTGTAGTTTATGAGATACCACCATATAAAGACATAGAGCTAGTCCATCAGCACAGACGTTTCATGTATCCCATATACCACTGCAGCCCCACCCTGGTCTCACTACGAATCTCCCCCTCCCTACACTGCCATTATTTTGAACATATTTATAAATGCATTGGGTTTTTTTCTTTTGTTTTGAGATGAGTCTCTCTCTGTAGCTGTGGCTGTCCTGGGTCTCACATGTAGACCAGGTTAGTGGTGAACTCAAATAGGTCATCTTCCTCAACATCCTGAGTGCATAGAGTAAAAGTCTGGGGCATACACTGGCTTTGAAAATTTTATATAAGTTGAGTATTCAAGTATGTAATTTGTTTTTTACTTGGCTGATCAAGACAGGATCTTTCTATGAAGCTTTACATGGCCTGGAACTGCTGTATAGACCAAACTAACCTTGAACTCATGGTGATTTATTATTTATAGTAGTATAATAATATAGTAGTATAGTAGTAATATATAAATATTAACTCACTAAGTTAATTGGTAACAACTACTGATACATTTTTTTTAAAGATTTATTTATTTATTATATGTAAGTACACTGTAGCTGTCTTCAGACACTCCAGAAGAGGGCATCAGATTTCGTTACAGATGGTTGTGAGCCACCATGTGGTTGCTGGAATTTGAACTCGGGACCTTCGGAAGAGCAGTTGGCGCTCTTAACCACTGAGCCATCTTGTCAGCCCTCCATGTATATTTTTATACTTTATGCATTTATATATGTTTAAGCATGTATAAATCAGATGTGCCATATATTATGAAGTATAAAGTGTGTTTATATATATATAATATATGATTATATTAGGTTCTTAAATTCTACACAAATATATCAGATGTGTAAAAGAATCATAGATTGAAGTCTGCATTTTTAAGTCTTTATTTAAAAGGTTTTTTATTTGCTGCCTTCTGTAATGTGTTCACTAAATCATTTTTTCTTAGGACTCAGCCATCTTGTTCCACAGACATCCAATTTGTTCATTCCAAGGACAGAGCGTTTCCTAGTGTGCGTGATTTTTAAGACTTTCCTCTACTGAGTACACCTGTGATTTTGCTAATATAAGCAGTGCTTTAGGAAAAACATTATGATATGCAGTTCACGGTACACACAGGTGTCTTTGGAAAGAGAAATGAAATTTATATGTATTTACTATAAAATGGAATGATTTTTAGTTGTTTTTTTTTTTTTTAAAGAGAGAGTGTCACTATGAGGCTTAATGTAGTTTCAAGTTCACTATATAAGCCAGCTTCAAACTCATGTGTGATCCTCCTGCGTCTGCATCCTGAGTGCTAGGACCACAGACCTGTACCTCCATGGCTGCTTTGTAATTGTCTTATTTTGCTTTTTCAGGTTTCAACATAACTGCAGGGGTTGATGAAGAAACAGGATTTGTTTATGGAGGAAATCGCTTCAACTGTGGCACGTGGATGGATAAAATGGGCGAGAGTGACCGCGCTAGGAACAGAGGGATCCCAGCCACCCCCAGGTAGAGTCTGTGTCTGGATGCTTCTGCAGAGGCACTTTTAATCCACCGGCTCCCTTTTTAAATATGCTCACAGCATCTTTGTTCTGCTAACCATGGTCCTCACAGTAAAGCATTTCAGACCTGTCGTTGTTCTTTCTCCTCCTCCTCCTCCTCCTCCTTCTCCTCTCCCTTCTCCTCTTCCTCTTTCTCCTTCTCCTCCTCCTCTTCCTCCTCCTTCTCCTCTTTTCCCCCTCCTCTTAGTCCTCCTCCTCTTCCTCCTCCTCTTCTTTTTCCTCCTCTCCTCTTCCTCCTCCTCTCCCTCCTCTCCCTCCTCCCCCTCCTCCTCTCCCTCCTCCTCTGCTGTTCCCTTCTCCACTCATCCATCCCTTGCCACCACTATTACAGATAAGACAGCTTTCTTGGTGTAAATAATCTATTCTCATCCACGAGATCTCATGAATTTTGCACCTCTACAAGAATCTCAAACTTTTATAATTCATTATCCCAATGGTTAAGACACCTTTAAAATAAAAAAAAATTACAATTATTCTTGGGGGTTGTATGTGCATGTGCGTGTGTGTGTGTGTCTGCACATGTGTGCAGGTCAGAGGACAACTTATGAGAGTTTCTTCTCTCGCCTCACCATGTGGCTCCCAGGTCATCAGACTTGGCAGCAAAGGCCTCTCTACCTGCTGAGCCATCTCACCATCCCTCTTTAAGACATTTTTTAATAGCCAGGCGTGGTGGTGCACACCTTTAATCCCAGCACTTGGGAGGCAGAGACAGGTGAATTTCTGAGTTCAAGGCCAGCCTGGTCTACAAAGTGAGTTCCAGGACAGCCAGGGCTATACAGAGAAACCCTGTCTCAAAAAACCAAAAAAAAAAAAAAAAAAAAAAAAAAAAAAAAAAAAAATGACATTTCTTAATGTGAACAATGTAAAGATGTTATTACACCAGTCTTACAAGTATGCAAAACAACTAATCAAACCTTTTATCTCTCACGTCGTTATCCAAGGGTTTTTCTTTTATGAGTTTAGAAGTTATCGACAGATATCACAAGTTCTTGATACTGATTTAAGCTCGGCAACTATTTTCTCTTTTTAAAAAAAATGTGTCCATTTGGGAGGTGCATATGTGTGCAGGCGCCTGTGGAAGCCAACAGAGGTCATCTGATTCTTCAGAACTCAGGCTACAGCCACTTGAAGGCTGCCCACTGTGGGTGCTGGGAGCTGAACCAAGGTTGTCTGCTCTTATCCAGTGAGCCATCTCTCCAGCCTGGATTCTTTTTTTTTTTTTTGGAGGGGGGCGTTTCAAGACAGGGTTTCTCTGTATAGCCCTGGCTTCCAGCCTGGATTCTTCTTAAAGATTTATCTTCAAACACATAAGCCAGGACTAAAGAGAAAGACCCTGTCTTCAAAGCACAAGGACAAATGAGTGTGTCAGGAGAGCCCGGAGAGATGGCTGAGCTGTGAGGAAAGCCTGCCGCTTGTTTCCCAACACTCACGGTGGGATGCTCGCCACCACTAACCACTGCAGCCCCAGTTCCAAAAGATCCAGTGCTCTTATCTGGCATCCACGCATGTGCCATGTTCACATAGAGATACACATGCATACACAAATAAAAATACGTCTTTTTAAATATTAGAAACAAAATCAATGCCAAAATAGTAAGGGAGGAGATTTCTTATATGATATAATATATAATACTTAGAACGTGAAGGTGTGGGCACAGGCAGTTGCTTGTATGGTGCATTAGTTATAATATTCACCAAATCTATTGTTGTCGTTGGTAGTGGTTTGGTTTGGTTCTATTCTACCCAAAGCCTTTATTATTTCTAGACATTCAACTATGAGCTACATCCCCAACCCAGAATTACTTATTGAATGCCCTTTTAAATATGGTTAAATAAGCTCAACATAGAAAATACATTTTTCTAATTTTAGAGATGGGTCTGCTGTGGAAATCGTGGGCTTGTGTAAATCTGCTGTTCGTTGGTTGCTGGAATTGTCTAAGAAAAATATCTTTCCTTATCATGAAGTCAGAGTAAAAAGACATGGTAAGCTGGCCCGTTTTCCAAGGAACCTACAAGTTATTAACCTCTGTTGTCATCATTGGGTTCAGGAAACCAATACTAGAAAAGGCTAGCTTTTAAGAAGAAAGAAAAATGGTTAATTCCCAATATGGAAATGCTAACAGAGCTGGTTACTGACACCGTTCCTACAGTACCCGTGAGCGGAGAGAAGAGGTGGTGTGGTTCCTGCCTCTGGGTCCTCTCCCCTCACTGTGAGCAAGTCACAGCACATGGGCAATCTGGAAATCTTCCCATCTCTTTCTGGAACAATTCCTATGCAATAGAAGCAATGCTTGAGCTACCTGTACAACTCTAAACTTTCTAAAAAGTAAAAAGAAGTAGGTGAAAGTAATTGTATGTTTAATTCAATGTATATGAAATGTTGTTTGTTAGCACAGTGTGTTGAGTATGAAGTTAGTTCTGAGCTGTTTGTCATTCTTTTGGGAGAGGTACTTGGTCTTTGAATTTATAGCTTATCTCCATCTAAAGTAGCCACATTTTCTAAAACATAGATAATTTATTTCATAATTAAGCTAAATATGAAGTTTTGGCAATAACAGATGTTTAAATGTTCTAAAGGTCTACAAAATGTCTTTTATCACTTTTCAGGAAAGGTTGTGGCAGTCTCGTATGATGAGTGGAACAGGAAAATACAAAACAATTTTGAAAAGCTGTTTCATGTTTCCGAAGACCCTTCAGATCCTAACGAGAAGCATCCGCACCTGGTTCACAAACGTGGCATCTACAAGGACAGCTATGGTGCGTCGAGTCCTTGGTGTGACTATCAGCTCAGGCCCAATTTCACCATAGCAATGGTCGTGGTAAGTGATGTAGTGCCTTCACATTTCAGAAATGTCAGGGTAACTCTACTGAGGGCCTTTTTTTTTTTTTCTGTTTGGTTTTAAGTTCCACTTAACCATGAAACATTATTGCTTTCTGGGTAGTTTTATATGGTTTCAGTAATTTAGTATGCATACCACCTCTAATCTGAAACATTTAGTGTCAAAAATGGAAAACAGTGGATGCTAAGAAAAGAATGCTCCCAGAGTCACAAATGCCCAGTACCTGGCGCCTGTGCACACACTGGGCTGAATGGACTGGGTCTCTTAGGACAGATCCAGCTGCCTCAGTCAGCCTCAGCCCTCAGGACATTTGTATTACCTCAGCTCATGCCACCAACAGCTCCCCAGTGCACTAGACAGAAAGCTCTGTGCTAGGGAATGTCCACAGCAGCTTATAGTCACATCTGTCTCCTTTGTGGTCTTTAATTAGTTCTATTTAGCTAAGAATTCTTTTTTTATTATTTCCTTATTTTACTATTTTATGGGGGGGGGGGGAAGAGGAGGAGTAGCCNGCATGTATGTCATGTATATTTAGTGCCCCAAGAAGCCAGAAGAGGGCATCAGATCCCTAGATAGGGAGGGTGGGGATTGAACCTATATCCTCAGAAGAGAAGCTAGTATGCCTAACCACTGAGCCATCTCTCCGGCCACCTAGCTAAGAATTCTTGATCCCTTTTTATTGTAAAATCTCAGTCTAAAAATAAACTCTTCAGGGCAATGGACTAGGAGGGTTATGTTTAGCCATGCCTCCCTGGGTGTTTGACTTTGTCAAAAAGATTACTAAGCAGATGTTACTAATTGTAGTGGTATGAAAGTGTACCCTTTCGGACTGGAGAGATGGCTCAGTGGTTAAGAGCACTGACTGCTCTTCCAGAGGACCCGGATTCATTTCCCAGTACCCACAACTCTCTGGAACTTACACCCTCACACTGACATGCATGCAGGCAAAACCCAGCCATGCACATACAATAAAAAGAAAGAAAGAGACTGCAGGCTTGCACGGAGGCAGCTTTGGTTTGGTGCCTTGGCACCTCTTTCTCTGTTAAGACGGGTGCAGATTTTCTCTCCTTCCACGTGTCACAAGCTCCTGTGCTGTTGGAGCGCAAGTTCTGAATTCATTACCGCCAAGAAGAGAGGAGAGAAGCTTCAGGTACACGTATAGGGCACTCCTGCAAGCCTGGGAAGAAAGTGGCAGGGTGAGGTGAGCTCTGCCTCCATTGTCGCTGTGGCTCCTGTTGGGTTCTTGTTCACAGGTGGCCTGTGCGCTCTCCCAGCCTCTCAGCCGAGAAAGGCGGTTCAGATTCAGTCTCGGGGGGTTAGAGTCGTCAGGTTCCACTCTCATATCTGACCCATGCCATATTCTTAAATTTTTTTTTTCAGAGTTTACAGTTAATTTACATGAGTAAGAACTAATTTTTCTGCAATATTAAAATGATTTTTTCTCTGTTTATTTTACCTTCATTAGGCCCCTGAACTCTTTACTGCTGAGAAGGCTTGGAAGGCTTTGGAAATTGCAGAAAAAAAGTTGCTTGGTCCCCTTGGCATGAAAACTTTAGATCCAGAGTAAGTTGGAATATTAGTACTAAGAAGGTTGTTAAGCTGGGTGGTGGCTGTGAGTGCCTTTAATCTCAGCCCCCGGGAGGTAGCAGAAGCAGGTAGCTCTGAGTTCAAGGCCAGCCTGGTTTACAGAATGAGTTTCAGGATGACCACAGAGAAACACTGTCTCAAAAACAAAAAACAAAAAGAAGAAGAAGAAAAAGAAGAAGGTAGTTGAACTTGTGTCTAACCACATAGATTACTATTATCCATTCCATACTTGTTCACAAATAACTTCTGGAAAATCACATTCAAACTTCTGAAAACATCTCCAGTTTACTGTGTGTGAGTGTTAAAATACCTCTGACTTTTGTATCCACTAATTAATTTGTAAATTGTAAATATATAAAGCTAATGTCCTAAATATTTTTTATTTCATTTCTGACTATAAAAGTAATACATGATTATTGTGGTCATTGGAAAGTACCAACAATATAAAAAAAAAAGAAGTTACAGAATCAAGCCTCGTTCCCATCTTGACTATTATCCAAGTTAGTTTTATTCAGTTTGTACAGTTTGGGCCATATAGCCACAAATCTAGACGAATTTGTATAAAACAGTTCAGGCTTGATGCTTCACATCGGTAATCCCAGCATCACATCGGGGAGTCAGAAGTAGGATGACCAAGAGGTTGATGCCAGACTGGCCTGCTTAGCAAGACCCTGCCTCAAACAACAAAACAACAACAAAATCAAAACAGAGTGTGGTGGTTCAGTGCTATAGTGCCAGCACTTGGAGGCTTAGTTGTCTAAAAAAGAAGGAAGAAAAACAAAAACAACCTAAAGGGGATGGAAGTCACCAGTAGACATTTGCCAAGCATGTAGGAGGAGGCCCTGTATGCAGTCCCCAGCACCACTCCAACAAAAAAAAAAAGTTTCATGGGTACAATTCCCAACACAACAAAACTAAATAGATTTAAAAAAAAAAAAAAAAAGCTCTTGGGGCTAGAGAGATGGCTCAGTGGTTAAGAGCACTGACTGTTCTTCCAGAGGTCCTGGTCCTGAGTTCAAATCCCAGCAACCACATTGTGGTTCACAACCATCTGTAATGGGGTCTGATGCCCTTTCTGGTGTGTCTGAAGACAGCAACTGTGTACTCATATACATAAAATAAATAGATAAATCTTTAAAACAGCTCTTAAGCCCAGCATGATGGCACATACCTGTATCCCAGCCCCTGGATAGTTGAAACAGGAGAATTGAGAGTTCATGGTGGCCTTCTACTGTCTCACAAGTTTGAGACCAGCCTGGCCACACGAAAGCCCGTCTCGTGCTGTTGGGGAGCAGTTGGAAGGATGAGCTCAGTGGTGGAGTGCATGCCTACCACATGCAGGACCCTGGGCTCTCACAGCACCACACCCCACTGTTCATTTATGTGTATAAGTGTTCTGCCTTCATATATTTCTTTGTGCCACATGTATGCCTGGTGCCCTTGGAGACAAGAAGAGGGCATAGGATCCCCTGGAACTGAATTTACAGATAGTTGTGAACCATCATGTGAGTGCTGGAATTGAACCCAGGTCTTCTACAAGAACAAGTGCTCTTAACTGCTGAGCCATCATTCAAAGCACTCAAGGACAGTCTTTATGTTTTGTTTTTGTGGATAGTTTTTCCATACTCCTGGATAACCTGCAGTTGTTTGTGCTATTTGAAATAGCAGGCATATATGTTCACTTGTAATGATGGCTGTAATGATCTATTCTTTACCAGAAGTCTTTTCCATCCTTCCCAGACAATTACATCACGCTTTCTGCATAAGTCAGTAAAGAACTGTGGCTGGCTTTTTTATCTCATAATTTGCATTTGCAAATGTCTTTACTTTTATAACTTTTTTCTTAAATTTCTAGGGTCTTTGTGGGTTTTTTGTTTTTGTTTTTTTATATTTTACCTACATGTAACTCTTTGCACCACTTGCATACAGTTCCCACAGAGGCCAGAAGAGGGCATCGGATACCCTGGAACTGGAGCTCTGAGTGGTTGTGAGCCATGTGGATGCTGGGCATTCATCCTCTGGGGGAGCAGCAGCCAGTGTGCTTACCATCTGAGCCAGGCTTCTATACTTTACCACACGCTGATTTCCACTGCAGACCAGAATGGGGTTGGAATTAAAGGCATGTGCCACTCACTATACATGGTCGGCCTTCTTTCTTTCTTGGTTGGGTTTTTGTTTTTGTAGCTTCCTGGAACTCACTCTGTAGACCAGGCTGGCCTTGAACTTAGAGATCTGCCTGCCTCTGCCTTCCAAGTGCTAGGATCAAAGTCATGTGCCACCACTGCCCCTGTGTCACTTGGCCTTTCTATATACTGATCTTGTTATTTCTTTTCTGTTTATTGAGACAGAATCTTACACAGCTGACACTGACCTTGGACTCCTGACCCTCTTATCTCAACCTCCTAGCATTAGACACATACCCATGCTTGGCTTGATTTCATTCTTGATACGCAAAATTTTGTATACAAATTCTTGTTATTTTTTGTCTGTTTGCATATTCAGCTCAGGTGTGGCGATCAAAAAAAAAAACAACAAAAAAAGTTACAATTTAATTCTTACTATGCATAACTCATCTGTTGGCAATGTTTGTAACACTGCTCAGTATATAACTTTGTTTTAAATTCTACATATTATAGCAATATCTATATTCAGCTGTTATTTGTAATCTGACTGTATACTTATTTTACTTTTTTTTTTTTTTTTTTTTTTTTTTTTTTTTTTTTTTTGGTTTTTCGAGACAGGGTTTCTCTGTGTAGCCCTGGCTGTCCTGGAACTTACTCTGTAGACCAGGCTGGCCTCGAACTCAGAAATCCGCCTGTCTCTGCCTCCCAAGTGCTGGGATTAAAGGCGTGTGCCACTACGCCTGGCAAAATGGTCGACTTTAATACAATATAGACAAGCTCCTTGATGACAAGATGCCTCAATATTTTCATTAATTTTTCTAAATTAGCATACAAAGTAATGTTTAATTATGACACTATTCTTACATATTTCTGTGAAGGCTCCCTGCTCCCTGGCCAGCTGTTAATCTTCCTTCTCTTTACTTTCCCATCCTCCCCCCATGGGCTCTCCTCTAGTATCATGACCTACCCTGTATATAAATTAAAGTCTGGGATGTAAATAAGAAAGAAAACATGTGGATACTTGAACACATCGTTAAAGTCCTCTGTACTTGGTATTAAGTAAGGTACTGACTCCGAGCGCCAAGTGAGCTCACTCTGCAGATTAGGAAAGAAGAGGTTCTTTTTCTTGCTGTTGTTACTGAAATGCTGATGCCTGCTGTGTGAGGCCTGACCCTCTTTACTGACCTCACACTCCAATCCTTTCGCAGTGACATGGTTTACTGTGGAGTTTATGATAATGCCTTAGACAATGACAACTACAACCTCGCTAAAGGCTTCAATTACCACCAAGGACCTGTAAGAATTTCATTCTCTTTTCAGAGTTTTCAATTTAACTTATTTTTTAAATAAAGTTAGATATTCACAATTCTTTTTCTCTTTTTTTTAAATCATATTGTAGGAGTGGCTGTGGCCAATTGGGTATTTTCTTCGTGCAAAGTTGTATTTTTCCAAAATGATGGGCCCAGAGACTGCTGCGAAGACTGTATTTTTGGTTAAAAATGTTCTTTCTAGACATTATGTTCATCTTGAGAGGTAAGTCATCCCATGCCTGGTATCCAGTCAGTGTATTAGCTGTCAGAAAGGTTTCCTTAGAGCTGGTGAGATGGCTCGGCGGGTAAGAGCACCCGACTGCTCTTCCGAAGGTGATGAGTTCAGATCCCAGCAACCACATGGTGGCTCACAACCATCCGTAACGAGATCTGGCGCCCTCTTCTGGAGTGTCTGAAGACAGCTACAGTGTACTTACATATAATAAATAAAATAAATCTTTAAAAAAAAAAAAGAAAGAAAAGAAAGGTTTCCTTAGAATTTGTCTTTGCATGCCAAGTGCATCTTCGTGGAACCCACCCTGTGCTCTGTACCATAATTTCAGCCGTGGAATTTATACCTCCCTTAAGTAATTTGGTTCTTATATTTTATATAAGTATTTGAGGATCTTATATTTTAAGATCTGTACTTGTAGAATAGTCTTTAATTTTCAGGATAACTGATAATTTGGATATGATTAAGATAGAATAAAATAATACTTGAAGTATTCAGGTTGGGCCTTTTGAGTTGATTCATTTATCAAGTAAATATTTTCATTATTTTGAAAATATCAGTTGGTCTTTTGACTATTCAAGTGGTATTTCTTGTACCCTTTGTCCTAATTATTAGTAAATTAAACAGTGTTGGTATTGTGTACTTTTCTAAGATGGTACAAACTTAGCCAAAGACTTTCTTAATTTCTTTTTTTTTTAAGATTTATTTATTTTATGTATATGAGTACACTGTACACTATACACTATACAGATGGTTGTGAGCCTTCGTGTGGTTGTTGGGAATTGAGTTTTTTTAAGGACTTCTGCTTGCTCTGGTCAGCCCCAGCCCAAAGATTTATTTATTATTATACATAAGTACACTGTAGCTGTCTTCAGACACACCAGAAGAGGGCATCAGATCTCATTATGGGTGGTTGTGAGCCACTGTGTGGTTGCTGGGGTTTGAACTCAGGACCTTCGGAAGAGCAGTCAGTTTTCTTACCCGCTGAGCCATCTCACCAGCCCTACATATTTACAGTTTGAGTCCTAACCTTAGTCTAAAGGACTTAAATTATTGCAGACTGGGGGTCATCTTCCTAGAATCTCAGCCCATGGGAGGCCACAGCAGGAAGGTCATGAGTTTCAAGCCATAAGGCTACGTGATGCCCAATCTCAAAATGCAAAACAGGCTACAGTTATGCCTGGGAGAATATTTACATTTTTTTTAAGTTTTAGTTATGAAACTGGGCCTAATGAAACACACCTGTATTCATCCAGTACTTGTAAGGCAGAGACAGGAGGATCACTGCAAGTTCATGGCCAGCCTCAGCTACATAGCAAGTTCCAAGCCAGCCAGAGTTCCAAAGCAAGACCCTAATTCAAAAAAGAAAAAAAAAGAAACCAACATAAATAATAATGATGAAAGACTCATTTGTATTGCTAGTATTAAATCTCAAGACATAATTTATATGTGAAGTATATATATACAAACACGCACACAAATATTGTTTTATAACAAATGACTTTGAATGATTGCTTCTAGAGTTAAAGGCAAAACTTGGGAGTTGCCTACCTTATTTATATGTATTAAGCTGTGTCTCATAAAATGCTTTTTCTTTTCTTTCTTTTCAGATCCCCATGGAAAGGACTTCCAGAGCTCACCAATGAGAATGGCCAGTACTGTCCTTTCAGCTGTGAGACACAGGCGTGGTCAATGGCTGTTGTTCTTGAAACCCTCTATGATTTATAGTTAGCTTGTAGATAGTAATTGTGTGAACACTTGACATTATTGAATGCAAGGTCATAAAGAAATGTAAGCTCAACTCATTTTAAAAATCTCATTCATAGCCAGGGAATGGTGGTACATGCCTTTAATCCCAGCACTCAGGAGGCAAAGGCAGGCAGATCCTCTTGAGTTCAAGGCCAGCCTGGCTACAGAGAAAGTTCCTGGATAGCCAGGGCTACACAGAGAAACCTGTGTCTAAAAAATAAAAACAAAACAAAAAATTATTGATCTCTTTTTTGCTTTTTTTTTCTTAAAGAATATCATGTGTGCCACCACACCCAGTGTATGCAGTACTGGGGATCACACGCAGGACCTCATGCATGTTAGACAAGCTCTCTACCACTGAACTTCATCCTGTGCCCTATCTTTTTCTACATTCTGTTGATTTGAATCAGAAAGAAATATGATCATTTCCCATAGAAGGTTACCAAAAAAGTATTCTTCAAAGCAGGGTTTAAAAAGAAAGAAAGAAAATGTGTATCATCTTCATTTGGAGGAAGAGGGAGGTGTTCTTACGTCCTGCTGTCTGTTGGCACACTCCACGGGCTGTGCTTCATGGATGCCCTGCCATTTGTTACAGCAGTCCCTTTGTTTGTTTGTTTGGTTGTTTTGTTTTGTTTTTTCGAGACAGGGTTTCTCTTTATAGCCCTGGCTGTCCTGGAACTCACTCTGTAGACCAGGCTGGCCTAGAACTCAGAAATCCGCCTGCCTCTGCTTCCCAAGCGCTGGGATTAAAGGTATGCGCCACCACGAACTACAGCAGTCTTAAAACCATGCCGAATGCAGTCAGTGTACACTTGGTAATTGCTTTTTGAATGTAGAATTATGGACGCTTCCACCCACAGTATATGTTCATAGATGGAGCACAGAGCTTCAAAATGTGCTTTATTTTTAACAGATAAGTTATGTTTTTAATATAATAAATGCCAACTATACTTAATATAACCTATTCGTGTTAAAGAATAATTGGACATAATAAAACAGGCCACCAGGACATAAAGCAATTCTGTTAAATTAGTTCCAGTTTCCCACTATGAGATAGTTTACATTTTCAAAATGGAAATTACTGGGCATATTTATGGAATTTTTCAAGGGGAAAAAAGCCAAGAGTCGTACCTTGGTGACAGAGTGCTTGCTTAGCATATGCCAAGCCCTTTGTACTATCCATCAAGAGAGAAAGAAGGGAGTGTGAGAGGGGAGAGAGGGGGGAAGAAAGGAGGGAGGGAGGGAGGGAGGGATGGAGGGAGGGGAAAAAAGAGAGGAAGGATTTAAAATAGTCATATTAGGTTATCTACAATGGGGTCACCATCCACCTCAGAAAATCTCTAGGATTCAGTGCTCCTACTGAGGACTATCAATGAAAGACCTGTGCTGTGCTGTGTGGGCTGGGCTGGGCTGGGCTGGGCTGGGCTGGGCTGGGCTNGAGACAGGGTTTCTCTGTGTAGCCCTGGCTGTCCTGGAACTCACTTTGTAGACCAGGCTGGCCTCGAACTCAGAAATCCGCCTGCCTCTGCCTCCCGAGTGCTGGGATTAAAGGCGTGCGCCACCACGCCCGGCTTGAACGTTTACTTTCTGAAAAAGCCAGACAATCTTTGTTTTCAGTTATACTACCAAGCAATATAAGTGTGTAGAATATCATCTGAGAGCCAAGGCTGGTCCATTCTGGTTTTGCCTTGCTTAGTGTTGCTTCAATGTTTTTAGAGCTGATGCTTTTTTCTAATATATGTAGCGTCATTGTTTTAGTTTGTGTGGGTATCTAACGTACAAAGCTTTTACATTTTCTTTACCTGGGTCTCGTGTGATCCCGACTGTTCTCGTGTGATCCCGACTGGTCTCGTGTGATCCCGACTGGCCCTTGTAAACTTAGTAGGACAGTAAGTCAATAAACTCCTGAGCCTGTGTGTGCCCGATAGCCACATCTGGTAGCATCTGGTTCAGTGCTCCCTCTTTCCCCAGGTTACCATCGTCCAGAGTCATGAGTTGAATGAGATCTGTGGTGATACCTTCTACAGACATTCAGGTTTTCTTTCATTGTTACCTGCCTCTGTTCACTTGTTTAACTTTTCTTGTCTATTCACCTCCAGGCTCTGCCCCACCCCAACCCTATTCTGGTGACTGAACCCCTGGCCAGGCTTTTGGCTTGTTGGGAAGGTGCCTAGCTCTGAGCTAACCCTTCAGCTCCTGGGTTCGGCTCCTTTGTTTCAGTGTTTACTAAACCCTTTCCCACCTCTCTCACCAATCCCTACCTTCTGTTTTCAAAGTCTTGCTCCATACTTGTAGCTGTTAGTTTTTCTTCAGTGTTTTTCCAGGTCCCAAAATTGTTAGTACTTTTAATTAAATTGTGTGGATGCTATAAATAAATTTGATAAGTACTAACATTTACTTAATCTTGTAGCCTAAGGATATAGAATGTCTAGGCTCTTCTTTTCCTTAACTTCCTGGTTCTTCCTAATGTTTATGTTATGGGTTTCTGTGACAGTTTTGGTTCATCTTAATATTAAAGCAGTTGGTCAGAATAAGAAATTAAGGTTCAACAAACATATATAAACTCCCTACTTTGTGACTGACAGTTTGCATTACAGTTATTGCACATGTTTTCTAAATGAGACAGTTACTCTAAGACACACGACTAGTGAAACATTGGGACAAAACTCAGCCCCTCATCTTCAAATCAGAAATCCTCTTTTGTAGATCCTTAACATTGCAGTAGGACATGCTTGCCTTCAGCCTTCCTTCCAGCATACATTCACGGGTCAGCTGGGGCTGGTGTCAGCTGCCCCCTAATTGTGGGAAGCATTAGATCCTGTTCTGATGGAGTCTGGGTACCCCCTTAGTGTCCTCTGGTCAAAATATTTCTAGCCTGTATTCCTGGGTAAACATTCAGAATGACATTGCAGAATGCAGGCTAAGTTGCACCTCTGGAGTCACATTACAAATAGAAATGTCATATCAAAGATGACACCAGTGGTCAAAGAGTTGGGACTAGAGACTTTTAGTGGGGAATAAAATCTCATGCTTGGTGTGCTAATTAAATAAGTGTGTGTTGTGGGGGGAGTCCTGTCTGTAGAAGCTGACTTGTAAATATGGCACTTAATTCTGCCAATGTTCAGGTCAAGCAATTCAAGGCAGTTAACATATTTTGTTTTGTTTTTTTTTGTTTTTTGAGACAGGGTTTCTCTGTCTAGCCCTGGCTGTCCTGGAACTCACTTTGTAGACCAGGCTGGCCTCGAACTCAGAAATCCGCCTGCCTCTGCCTCCCGAGTGCTGGGATTAAAGGCGTGCGCCACCACGCCCTACGGGTTAACATATTTTGAAAGTAGGGAACTGTTGTTTTGTTTTGAGACAAGGTCTCACTTTATAGCCCGGGGCTGGCCTGGAACTCATTTTGTAGCCCAGTCAGGCTTCAAACTCAAGGCAGTCCTCCTGCCTTAGCCTTCCAAGTGCTGGGGTTGTAGATTTAAGCCAGTGTCCAGATGCTACTCAGTTTTAATGGATACAATATAGGGAGGAATGCTCCAAAAATGATTCGTCTTGTAATAACAAGCATAGTTCAGATCAGCCAGCCTAATTGTTCTCAGCACCTTCGCTCAGGGCGAGGGCTAGCTCAGTTCCTCTGCCCTGGCTGTGATGGTAACCGGGCAAAGCAGGAATCTTCACCCTGTGGGTCAGCACCCTCTTGTGGGTCACATGTCAGATGTCTGCATTATGATTCGTAACAGTAGCAACATTGCAGTCTTATAAAGTGGCAACAAAATAACCCGTGGTGACTAGAGAGGAACTGTGGTAGGTGACTAGAGAGGAACTGTGGTAAGGGTCCCAGCGTTAGAGAGGAACTGTGGTAAGGGTCCCAGCGTTAGAGAGGAACTGTGGTAAGGGTCCCAGTGTTAGAGAGGAACTGTGGTAAGGGTCCCAGCGTTAGAGAGGAACTGTGGTAAGGGTCCCAGCGTTAGAGAGGAGCTGTGGTAAGGGTCCCAGCGTTAGGAAGTATCTGTGAGGATTGCGCTTTTCTCTCGCCTTGATTTTTTCTTTGCTTCCCTGATTCCCCTTTCTCTACTTTCTTCCTCTTATGTCTGGCAGCATTTTCTCACTACAGGAACTGTCAACATGAACCCACTCCTGCAAGAACTCTCTCTCTCTCTCCCTCTCTCTCTCTCTCTCTCTCTCTGTCTGTCTTGCACACACACACACACACAAAATGACAAACTCTTCCCCCCATCCAAAAAGAAATCTACCTGTATTTCAACAATAGATTAATGCTGAAATTTTGACTCATACAAACTAAGGTTTTTTTTTTTTAAACTGGTAGATTATTAAATTTAATAATGTATGAAGAATTTTTTAAAGCTTGCTTAAGATCTCTTCGGATAAGAATACCTATTATAAAATATTTGAGGACTGGAGTTTTGTCACAAAGATAAGACTCCAACTGCCTTCAGATTACTTCCTTCTGGACAAGGAAGCCAAGCCAGGTAAACAAAAGAGGGTTACTTCCTTCTTGTAAAATGTTTGTACTGGAGATGTTGAAAGACCAGCTCTGTGTTCTCAGGACTGTAAATTATCTATCTAAGCAGTTTGATGGATCATGCTGGCTTAATTTCCTCCCTCTAGTTAAAAAGAAATGCAGTTGTTTACATCTTGCATGTAACTAATCTTAAAAGAGAGCCCTATTTCACTCAGGTCTTCAGGGCACGTGTGCTACAGAATGTTTTGGAAATGTGTGACTTGCCCAATGGATGTAGCTTGGTGGTAGAGCACTTGCCTAGAATGTGTGAAGAAGCCCTGTGTGTGTGTTTAAAATGTACTTTTTAATAAAACTTTTTAAAAAGTATTATTCTGATGTACATGTGTTTTCCTTCACTGTATATCAGTGTACAGCATGTGGGTCCTGGAAATCAAACCCAGGTCCTCTGGAAGAACAGCTTTTAACTGCTGAGCCATCTCTCCAGTCCCAAGGACTGAAGGCCTGCTGCTTTTTTAATCCTTACAGTAACCCTTCTTCCCACCCATGGAGTCATTATATCTGGTACACTTAGATCCTAGTGGCTTTGATATGGGTTACAGGTCCATGTTACTGGGTACTAAGGTGCCTGAAGGCTAGTGTGGGGCTTTGACATGCCTTACAGGTCTGAGCTAATAGGGAGCTAGACGTTATTAGCTTGTAAGAATTACTTCATGATCACGTGAAGAATACAGAACAGAAGGAAAGCCACCAAAAGAGCAAGGCTTCAGGCACACCTAGGATGTCTTCCTTCTCTCTGGCCTGACACTAAGTACAACTGATGCTAAGATTCATTGGACAGAGGTAGTAGGAAATAAGAGAAGTGGCCCTTCCTGGCAGGCGGAAAACTATGTCACAGGTTTCCAAGGAATGCTAAGTGTCAGTTTGGAGTTTGGGGCCTAACGATCACAAAGTGTTGTTGCTTTTCCAGCCAGGTGTGTTGTTTTTAATAGTTACTTGTTTATTTAAATGAAAGATCCTGAGAAAATGTAACAGGTCTCAAAGACCCCGAAACTGGGAAAGAGATTTCATTATTAGTAGAAAGCCTTTACATAGCTAAATATAATAGCCTGAACATTTCTTGAATCTGTGTGCTTGCCCCTACTGTTCTTTGAATGCATGTATTTGCCAACTGCTATAGCTCACTGCCAAGAGTTTGTGGGTTAG
>CACVCL010011618.1:0-197500 GCA_902729485.2 Mus minutoides
TTGAGAGGCATACATAAAAGATACTTGAGAAATAATTTTTAATAAGTCGACAGATTAATGGGTGAATAATAAAACACTGAGCCGTTGGGAAAATTGTAAATATGTATTCCATAGAAATTATGATATTTCAAATAATGGATAGAAGAATTATTTGGTAAATAGTGATAAGCTAATTTGTTATTTGCCTGGAGAAATACACCGTGTGCAGTATTAGAAACAACCAGCTCTAATTAATTTTTAACAAATATTTTATGTTTAACAAATGAACAAAATCACAATCTATCAAACAAACTGGGATGATTATTTTGTTCATCTTTGCCACCTCATATTAGAAGATAAAGGTTAGCTTCTATCAAAATAGTGAAAAAATAAATTAAGGAAACTGTTAATGAGTAATTGAATCGGAGCCTATAAATAGTTGATCCAACTCAATGCTTGCTTTCTGTATTGCATACTTCCTAGGAGAGCTAAACTCATTAGCTATAGGCTCAGATTAAAATTTTATATATTCATATCCATAGAGACATAATATAAGGATTAAATCAAAAGCTAATTAAACTTGCAATCCCCAAAACACTATTTTCTATTTTCAAAAAACCTCTAATAACCACAATTCCACAGCATTAGAATGAGATATTCATGGGCTTTAGACTATACTCCATTTTCAAAATGTCAAACTAAAATCTAATTTGGCATTAGTTGAAACTTTCGCCAATATTCTTCTTAGAGTAGTATGAGAAAAATTCTATAGAGATGAATTTTATAGAACAATTTTCATGGTGTTTCGGGTGACAAAAGCGTACATTTTTCAAGGAACATTAAATTATTTCGACTCTTCATTCTTTTCCTCAAGATATCATGTATAACATATGACAGTGTCTAAGGGAGGAACTGTACTCAGGCACTATATTCTATCACAAAATCTTAATCATTTTGGGGGAATAGACGACAGAGTTCTGAAACATCTTTATGAGGCGGAGAGGCGCCATGTATTTGAGACCCTGTCCTGGGGATGGGGAATCCCCAATAGTGCACTCTCATCCCAAGTGGGGCCAGTTCTGGTTACTGATGGCTAAGATTCACCCACCTCCTAAGAGTCTCAACCTGGCTTGCAGTGATTGGAAATTGACTTCTTTCTCTGTATTATTGGCTCACAATAGAAGATTAGCTTTCTGTCCATGTGGGTCCTGCATTGGCTTGGGTGGCCACCACTGATTAGACATAATTTAGATTTCAGCTGAGCAGTTATCTCCAGGTTCTATGTTTGATTTTCTCATTGATCTTCTACTCAAATCGCTCCCTCAGTAAATTACTTGTCTAACAGTTCTCATGTTCAGGTTTCACAGTTGGAGACTCTACTTAGATAATGAGTAAACAAACATGGCCTCCCTGAAGAAACTTTATTTCTTTGAAGAGGAAACAAAGATAAAACAAACAAACAAACAAACAAACAAACAAAAACAGGTAACAAAGATGAAAAGATACAAGAACAAAAATAAAACAAAAAGCCATGTGTTACTTTTTTGGCTCTTCTAGAGGTAGTGTGGTTAATCTGTTCTAAACTCTACAGTTGGGTGCTCCGGCCTCCTCTATGCCTGCCCAAATGTTTTGGATTCCAAAGGAAAGATACACATACCGCCTTATTTTTAATATGCCTTAAACAGCTCAATGCCTGGGCATTTCCAAACCTCTTGGGGCTAGCACACTCTTCCCTCCAGTATTTTTGAATTATTACTTCTAAAATCTATAAACCATCTTTAATAACACAGACTCAATTGGGGCCACTCTACCCCGATTCTCCTTTCTTACACTCAGTTATGTCTTATCCTCTTTAATTCATTGGTTTTAGGAATAACCACCCTTTTCAGCACCATTTCATCACAGAAGTAAATTACAGTTCAAGAATTGAGGCATTATCCATGTCTCTAGACTACAAGATGAAAAGGAACCAGAATTTGGCAGAGCCAACCCAAGGGTTGGCTTATGATAGGCTCTTGGAACAAGAATCCGGAGCAAGAAAATTACTTAAGAATAAACATTTAGGTAATCAGTCATTTATCTCTTTATCCAATCATACAGTCAACAAATTGTTATGTGCCAAACACTCTGCAGAGGCTAGAAACACAGTGTATTTCTAGAATAACAGAATCGACCTTTACAGTGAAAAATTTAATTTCCACTGCACAGTGAAAGATAATATTCACCTAGCAATTATAACGATAATACATTTTATAGTAGTAATAGCAGGGAATGGACATGTATGCATAGCCAGGTAAATGTACACCTATGTGTAGGTGCCCTAATGTCCTCAAGAGGGAGATAGAGCCCCTGAAGCTAGAGTTATAGGAATCCGGTGAGCTTCCAGATGTAGGTGCTAGGATCTGAGCTTAGGTGTTTTTATTTATTTTTTATTTTATTTTTAATTTAATTTTATCTCTGTAACCCATTTTTAATAGGGTTATTTGGTTCTCTGGAGTCTAACTTCTTGAGTTCTTTGTATATATTGGATATTAGGTGTCTATCAGATATAGGATTCATAAAGATCGAAGGGCAGTGGTGGCACACGCCTTTAATCCCAGCACTTGGGAGGCAGAGGCAGGCAGATTTCTGAGTTCGAGGCCAGCCTGGTCTACAAAGTGAGTTCCAGGACAGCCAGGGCTACACAGAGAAACCCTGTCTCAAAAAACCAAAAAAAAAAAAAAAAAAAAAAGGATTCCTAAATATCTTTTCCCAATCTGCTGGTTGCCATTTTGTCCTATTGATAATGTCCTTTGCCTTACAGAAGCTTTGCAATTTTATGAGTTCCCATTTGTCTATTATTGATCTTACAGTATAAGCTGTTCAGGAATTTTTCCCCTGTGTCCATGTGTTCGAGGTTCTTACCCACTTTCTCCTTTATAATTCCAGTGTATCTGGTTTTATGTGGAGGTCCTTGATCCACTTGGACTTGAGATTTGTACAAGGAGATAAGAATGAATCAATTTGAATTTTTCTACATTCTGACTGCCAGTTGAACCAGCATTTGTTAAAAATGCTTTCTTTTTTCCACTGGATGGTTTTATATCCTTTCTCAAAGATCAAGTGACCATAGTTGTGTGGGTGCATTTCTGGGTCTTCAATTCTATTCCATTGATCTTCCTGCCTGTCTCTGTACCAATACCATGCAGTTTTTATCACTATTGCTCTGTAATACAGCTTGAGGTCAGGGATGGTGATTCTCCTAGAAGTTCTTTTATTGTTGAGAATAGCTTCAATATCCTGGGTATTTTGTTATAAGAATTGTATTTAAAAGGCACAAAGTTTGGGGAGAAAACAGTTAAGTTCTACATAAATCTCATTGCTGGGAAAGCTTCCCATGTTCTGGTAGAAAAATAGTTTACTGGTGGAAAAATAGAGTTTCATCTTGTTTATCTCCCCGATGGTAATAAATCTTTTGTTGTGCTGATTCATGTTCTACAGGAAGCCAAAGATATTATTTAAAGGAGTTTGTTCAAAGGTGTCACATTTTCACATACCGAATAAAAAGTTCTTTTTTTCCCACAACATGAGATATTTAGAGACTTTTATTGCTGTAAATCTATTTCCTTCGAAGGTATCATAACAATTTACTATGTGCAGGTCTATCTCAGAGTTTTGATGTATTCTGTGATGGCACTTTTTTCTTTCCACATAAAGGAGAAAAGTGAGAAGATTTACCTAACAAGGGCACAAAGATATTCATTTCAATAGTCCACAGTGGAATATGAGCATAATTTTTATTTGTACTTTCTTGTTTATTCACTTGGGTGTGTCCACATTTGTGTGTACAAGTGCACTTGCCATGTGTTCCCATGGGAAAGTTATGTTCAAGGTCAGGCACCCTCACACTTGCACAACCAGTGCTTTCCCTACTCAATCTTCTTCTCAGCCCAAGAAACCTTTAACTGGTGCTAGAACCTACTGATATCCCTTGTAGACCTTATTTTGGCACAGTTCTCCAATCCAATATTCCTGTGCATGTTCAAATGTAACCCACTCGATATCATCTCAGTGTTTTGGGGTTATTGTTTTGCCAAAATGTTGCTTGGTTTTTTTTTTTTTTTTTTTTTTTTTTTTTCAGAAGAATAATGTTATGTCTTTACTTTGTATTTTTTGCTTGGCAATTTTGTGAAGAATGAGCTTTTTGAGAAAAATGGGAACACTCTCACTTGAGAGAAAAAGGAGTTTGTGGGTGAACTTAAACTTTAAATATCAGTATGCAAATTCATTGGGATGATTGCTTCCTTCTTCTGACCCTTTCAAATCCTAGAAACATATAAAGCACTGGTCTACAGTAGACAGGTTGTGAGCCCAATTCGAGGTAATGAAAACTCCAAGAAATGAGAAATGTTCTGCCACAAGAAGTGGTGCAGCTACTGCAGGAAGGAAGCACCTCCGGGGAGGACAGGAAGTAGAGATATTGATCCAGTAAGTTCTCCCATGTCTAACCCCATTAATATAGATGACATTAGAGTCTGGCACATTCAGTTTACAGGAGTCAGATGACCTGTGCCATGGTAAGGAGTAGATGGGTAATAAGCATCTAATGCCTGTCACAAGAGGTCGTTTCTAAGGGATTTATTTGAAGAAAACCCCTGAGATCGATTGAAGGAAGGAGAATAGGTCAAACGAGTAACAGAGAGGAATTTTTTTTACTTTATTTTTACACCTACGGGAGAAGAGACTAAAGGGGTCTCTTACCATTCGTGTGTGAATAAGGTCTGTGTGTAGGGTCCTCAGTAGAGATTCGGGACAGTCGGTACACGATGGATTCTAACACTTTCACGAAGGACAAATTCCCTGTCTTTAGAGGTCCCTTACCCTTGTAACATTCGGTAGTCCGGTCATGAATAGCACAGAAAGGATACATAGAAAAGATATATGCATAGAAAGGATCTTGGCAGGACAATCCAGGCATGCCCAGTGGAACTGTGAGCAAACGGGTAAACAGGGAAACCAGGGCTGGAACCAAAGGGGAACAACTAGGAGGTATTTAAAAGAAAGCACTAGCCGGGCATGGTGGCGCATGCACGCCTTTAATTCCAGCACTCAGGAGGCAGAGGCAGGCGGATTTCTGAGTTTGAGGCCAGTCTGGTCTACAGAGTGAGTTCTAGGATAGCCAGGGCTACACAGAGAAACCCTGTCTTGAAAAAAAAAAAAAAAAAAAAAAAGAACTGGGAAAAATGGCACTAAGAATTAGCTAAGATTCAGAAAGACTAGAGAGCAGAGTGAGATGAATGAACTAGAAAGGGGAATTGTTACTAGAAATATTTGCAAAGCCATTGTTAAATAATAGTCGCTAAGATGGTTATTCATTTAATATGGAGTTTATAGAGAATACTCCAGGATCCTACTATGTTTCTGGATACATTATACTGCATCTAGCAGAAATTGGTACCCAGGCAAAAATCTTCATAGATAAAAATGATCTAACAGTTGTGGCTTTGTATTCAAAGTAGGGATTTAAAAGATTATTATCAGAGGAGATAGTAGACCTCTGTGCTTTGTTGTTTACCATATAAGAAACATCAATTGAAAATGTACAAGCTGAATCATCATGTAGATTGAACATTTATCAATACCAGATACAGCCCTGGAGAGTCTACAACAAACAGCAAGGACAAAGCAAGAATCAGTCTTAAGGAATCCTGAACACAGATAAAGCTGGAATAATAGATAAAGGCAGAGAAGACTTTAGTCATTGATGTACATTGTTTATTTTGGTTAATCTGCACACAATGTGATGTACTTTATGGAACATAAAAGCCACAATTAAAACAAACTTCTCTGGGGAAAATTAAAAATCATAAATATAAATCTCATTTTGTCCTAAATACCTTTGACTATCATCAGGATACAGGTTAAAGCCATCTGAAAGGAGAAGCCTCAACTGAGTGATTGGCTTATGGACATGTCTGTGGAGATTGTGTTGATTGTTAGTTGTAGTGGAAGGGACCAGCCTGCGTTGGACAGTACCAGTCTGTGACAGGTAGTCCTGGGATATATAAGAAATGTCCCTAAGTATGAGCCTAGATGACAGCCAAAAGCAGCATTCATCCATGGTTTCGGTTGAACATTCTTGCTTGAGATTGAGCCTTGACTGCCCTCAAGGATGGACTGTCACCAAGGAGTATAAGCCAAGTAAATTCTGTCCTACCCCAAGTTTCTTTGCATCAGAGAGTTATATCACAGCAATGGAGAGGCAACTAGAATACTTTGAAAAGAAAATATATTTGTTAAAATAAAACAATGAATCAAACCCCAGTTCAAACATTCATTAATTAATTAACTGAAAATGAAGCATACATAATGTCATAATGTTTAGAGGTGGCTTATTTGGGAAAATCTCTTACATGATATGAAGTCTGAGAAGTCTAATGGAAAAGCTGAAAATGCTAATATACTTCTTAAATGTTCAGATAAGACTCATATGTACCTTTTATTAATGTGTCAAAATTAATGACAAAATATTTGTCAACCATTCAAATAAGCAAATATTCTTTGTCATGATTATGTGGTGATTTTTCACGAATGATTTTGTCCATGTTCCTATTTTTTTAGAATGAATAATTCCCTTTATACATAGCTTATTCTACAATCAGATAATTTTTTGTTGCAAAGTTCAGCTCTGAGCTTTCTTCTAATAAATTAAAAATATAAATACAAGCATATGAACACCACTAACCACAAGACATATTATGAACAATTTTGAAAATTCATATGCATAATTGTTAACCGATTACCTAATAATTCTACAATTCAATTTGAGACACAAGTCTCAAAGGCTGATATTAGCATGCCTGGTTCCTACGGAGGATTTCTGGGAGAATCTATCAACTTGCTATTTCATGATTTCCTTGGGTGACTGTGCCCTTCTTCCATTAGGAAGATGTATCCCATTGTCCTACAACCTTTTTCTATTATAAGCCTACCTTTTGTCATGGCTGAGAATGGTTCTTTGTATTAAGAATCCTTGTGAAAGTTGGAGGATTTATATCAGTGGTAGAGTGGTTATCTTGAAAGTGCAGTGCTCTGAGGTCAAAGGCCAGCTCAAACATTAATTAATTAACTAACTGAAAATAAAGCATACATAACGACATACTGTTGAGAGATGACTTATTTGGGAAAATCTCTCACCTTATATGAAGTCTGAGAAGTTTAATAGCCCTCCAAAAGCTGAAGAAATTGATAAGCCAATAACATAGTTGAGTTTTATACCCCAAGCTGAAGAAGTACAGAAACTAATGGTTTAACCATTTAACCACCTGAGGTTGAAGACCTATATCATGGGAGTAGATGGCCTACTTTCTAGGGCTGAAAGGCAAGAAAATCTGTAGCTTAAGTGTCTGAGTATAGTAAGAATCTTTTATCCTTAGAAGAAAGAATTTTCCTTTTCTCTCTGTTTGTTTGTTTATGTTGTTGTTGAAGCCCTGTTGTATACCAAAGTTAACATTTATTTATAGTCATCCACTGCCTTGGGCTTTACATTCTTTCAGTCCCTCTGAGACATGGACAATATTAAACTGACTTCTAATGATTCATCAGTATGGATCAACACATCTCTCATTCCTTATCTGAGAAGTTTCTAATTGCAATAGATTGCGATTAACCCAGTGACCCCACATTGGGGTTCAGATAATAAGTTAATTAGTGATTATAGAATGCTCAGCCTTTAGGGAACAAAGATGAGGATATATCTATTTCATCCTCCCCAAGGGCTCAAGGATCAGTCAATCATGACTTAGCCAGTTCTGAGTAAACAGTTTTTTTTTTTTTTTTAATCCTAGTTTTTCTATGTTCTCTTTGCTATTATTAAAGATGCATTCATTGTTTTCTACTATGGGATGTAAATGCTCAAAAGCTTCTTCAAATACTTATTTATGCTCTGATAAATGAAAATGCAAAATTCTTTTCTTTTTTGAGAAGGGAGAAGAAATTTTTTTATATTGTTTGCATGTATATATATCAACAAAAATGTACTAATCATTAAGGCAGTTTTAAAGTAATTCTTCCTTTCCTTTCTATATATGTTGTAAATCAGATGTTAAATAGAACCTATAAAATTATTATTAGGGGAAGAGTAATCTAATTTTTCCTTTTCTAAACAACTTGAATCTACCAAGATTAATTTGTTATGAAACAATAAATACTTTGGAGTTTGTCACTGGCTTGGGTACACGTGTGTTCATGTGCATGTATATATGTTTTGAGGATTTGAATATTACACAATGAATACATAATATTAATTTATGTCACTATAGAAAGCTGATGTGTTGGATCTGAACTTCCTTAATGGTACAAAGAGTTCTCTTTTACTTAGACATTTGAAGATACTCCCAATTTCTACATTTGAAGCTTTTTATCTCCAGTGGAACCTCAAATGTTCCACACATTGGAAAGCATCCAATAAAGATGAAATACATAGAGATGACACATTCCACTAAGGACATGGCCTAGCACAGTGACAGTAGAACCCTGAAAGGCAGAATTGTAGCCAGATGGTCTTTCCTTGAGTCTATATAACCATTGAAAACCAGCTGTTATAAACTAACACATTGCTATCCACTTCTAACGTTTATTAACTGTGTATTACTTCCATAACTTTTCAATCTATTCCAGTACATAAAATCCTAAATGTATTAAACTAACAAAAACTGACTCCTTTGGTGAAAAGAGCTGTTTTGAAGTTCAAAATCTTCTAAGCCTAATACTATCAACTTACTTTCTTAGACATACAGAACAGGTAGCTAGAAATAAAAGAAAACACCAAAAAATTTCTCGTAGGTGTAACTAGTCATGGTCAAAGTAGTCATATTTGTAGTCACCATTATCTGATGTGTGTCTTTCATGGAAGGCTACTCTGTGGACAGTGTATGAAATTTCTTGGTGCAATTTCATTGGTAAATAACAAATGTCCAGTGAATGCTCATAGTACCTAATGACTAAAGTATCGAACGACTAAGCTGGTGCTTTTGGATACACATTTTACCATCACAACACATCACTATGCCTTGTTCTTTGTACATTTATGTCCTAGGTGCAGCAAACCTAGAGCATTGCCTTTCTAAGAATAAAGCACACACTGAAGGAGCTACAGAGATCATGTGTGAAGCTGAATCAAAAGGATGGACCAACCAGTGATGGCGGCTGCCAGGGATCCCTCCCATAATCAGCCACCAAAATAAACACTATAGCATATGCCAGCAAGATAATGCTGAAAGGGCCCTGATATAGCTGTCTTGTGGGAGGCTATACCAGTGCCTGGTAAACACAGAAGTGGATGCTCACAGTCAGGTATTAGTTGGAACACAGGACTCCCAAGGAAGGAGCTAGAGAAAGTACCCAAGGAGCTGAAGGGGTCTTCAACCCTATAGGTGGAAGAATAACATGAACTAACTAGTTCCCCCTGCGCTCATGTCTCTAGCTGCATATATGGAAGAAGATGGCCTAGTTGGCCATCATTGGGAGGAGAGGCCCCTTGGTCATACAGACTCNAAAAAAAGTGAAAAAAAAAGAATGCTTTTGGACATGGATGCTTCACTTTCTCTACATTTTCTCATCTCAGAGTTACTTGATTGCATTTTTTTCTTTGAAAATATTTTCATTCTTTTATGGATTGATATTTTCTATGCTCTGTCTTTGTATATAAATATTTGAAAGTATTGATCCATCTAGTACTTATAACTGTTTTTAACACATCAGGTGCTCTCTCTCCATGTTAATAATGTGAAGAGTGATTTATGTCAAAGAATTTGTCTGAATATAGAGGCTGTGTATTTTAGTTGGATAACATTGGGTAAATTAATCTATTTTTGTTCACAAATAACTACATAGATTAATTGCCAGTTAATTTATTCATTCAGAATATTGTTGAGGTCATTGTTGAATTGCTTTAATGTATATTATTTAATTAATGCTGCTGGCCTTACGCAAGTGATTTAAATTTTAGACTTGAGAAGTTTGAAAAAACTGAACTAATCATTTCATTAACCCTGTCTGTGCAGGAGAAATATTCTGGCATGTATAGCATATGAAAAACTTCTCTCTATAAGCCTTTATTTATACTTCAAGGAAAGAAACCAATACACAGTCATAAAAAAATAAACTATTTGCTTCTTTATACGAAGCAACATACTGATAAAACACATAATAAATTCTTGAAAAGTCATATTTTTATCTTATAGTAATTATCAGCCTGAACTATTTGACATGTCATCAACTGCAGTTTTTTTTTAATTCTTAATTTTTCTGAAATAAGAGTTAAAAGCTTCACAGTATAATATATTAAAGTTTAATCAAATGAGTTTGGGAAACTTTTCAACTGTGTGCTGACACATTCATAAGAAAATAACTGTAGTGTAGAATCAAGTAACATTACTGGAACAGTTGGTAAGCTGACATGATGGAGCACAAGGTTTTCATCCCAAGAGGTGCAGAAGTGACCCAGATAGTCAGGCAAGATAGTCTGATATTTTATGTCATCTGTTCCTTTGATGACTGTACCTTTTATAACATGCCATTACATGTCATTGTAACACATTTTATGAAGGTCTCTGTATCAGGGCAGAGAATGCTAGCGCTATTCTGTGAAACATGTTCATCTTGGCAGTAAGCCATCAATCTACCCTTTTTCAATTTAAGTACATCATGTAAGAGACAAAGAAAATTCACATCTAGGTACTGACCTTGGTAGCACATCCCAGCTTCATTTACTACCTTGGACAAGTTAGTCCAATAGAGACAAACTTCTCATTCTGGCATCATTTTATAATTTATATGACATGCAATACTCAGAATTTTATAGGATATGTTAATTTAAATATTGTTCAAAAGCTCAAGCACAACAACAACAAAAACATTCGAGGCCATATTGAAGTCATTTTCACTCTCTGGAGGCCTCAGAGACCAAGTGCAATTTGTTCTTGGATTTGGAAATGGACTTAATTTCATAAGAGTCGCCATTTCCTCCCACTGGCTTTTTCTCCATTCACAGAACAGCTATTAAGAATGGAATCCGTAGGGAGTTTGTTATCTGAGTATAACAGAGCACATCATTCCTTAGAGAAGCAGGGAAAGTCAAGCAAAAGGCATCCTGCTTGCTTTCACTGTGGGAATGGAAGGATGGGAAGTGAGGAATGGTACCCTCTGAATGGGATGTCCAGCCCGTCTATGTGTGCACTGAGCAACGTGCTGAGAAGCAAGAGACTCCTAAGACTCAGGATCAGTAAAAGAACCAACATGAAGCTAAGCTTAAATATGCCCTTCTTGGGAATTATTCAAAGAATAATTTAATTTCAAATGGAAATGTCAATGTATCTGTTCTCTTTTAATTTTAATTTTTTGATAGAAAAAAAAAAAAACAGTTGAGTATAAAGAGCCCGCAGCGTCAATAACATTGTGGAGAATTACATGCACACAAAGGAAAGAGCAATGGAGAGTAGCACGCTTGTCAAGCACTTGGGAATATATGACAGAGAAAAGACAACTGAGAACTAAGTAAGATGATACTCATGTCTTATGGAATACAATATTTCCATGTCTAAGAATAGATTTTAAAATGATATAAAACACCTTTAAATCAAGGGTTATGGAATAAAATGCCCTTTTAAGTAAAAATGCTAAATCTATATCTGTGTAAGATGTTGGAAGCAAAAACATGTGAACATGTTTTCCTTATCACCAATAACAGAGTGAGCTTTGATTTATCACTCTAAGATTTAGTTTCTAGTTGCGAAACCGTAGAAATAGCCTTTTGGTACAGGGCTTTAATTCTAGTGACTTAACTGGCTGACCCTGCAATACTCACACGTTCAAAGATTTCATGGGCTACAGAACGAGATTAAGGTCAGGCAGGGCAACTCACTGTCAGCTTCCTTCAAAATTAAAAGTGCAGACCAAAGAGATGCCACACTTGTTAAGGTGACTTGTGGCTCTTCCAGAGGACCAAACTCAGTTTCTAGGACCCATGTCCAGTGCCACACAGCTGCTTGTTGCTCCAGCTTCAGGGATCTGACATCTCTTCTGACTTCCATGGGTACCTGTGTACATGTGGAACACACACACACACACCACATCCATGCATATAAAAATAAATTTCAAAATGAAGTTGAGTTAGAAAGTAAAAGTTTTGTTGACAAAGCTAAAAAGTCCAGTTCTTATCTAGCATGCTTGAAAAGCTGTGTTTATCTCCAGTATTATAAACTATTCCAAGATATCCAAATAATTGCACAAACTATTCTACTTTCCATACATTCCTTTTGTAATTTAATAGATAATATACAGTTGATAGACTTATTATGATGTTACCTAATAAATATCAAGTAAATGCAATTTTCTTTTCTATTTTTTAGTGACTATCATATTGAGATTGAATCAAACAGATAATGTAGCTATTATTTTTTGTAATCAATAACACAATTTTTGGCTAGGTTTTATAGCTATAAACAGGTATGATCAAGGTGGGTCTTGTCAATCATCCTTAGTATTAAGAACTTTCTTAGTAATAAATACAGGCAAGCAGTGCTTCTTCTCAGTGATAGAGAACTTTCTGTTCTTTGGCTTTTAACTTAAAATTTAGTTTTTTCAAACCTCATACATGAGTACTGTATTTATCTCCTTTCCACCCCTTCTTTTCTCCCCTCCTCCAACTCTCCCTGTGTACTCCATTTCCTCTCAAATCATGATTACACTTCTTCTATAACTATTATTCTTTACTCTCTCTCTCTCTCCTAGGCACATTTAGTTTTCCCCTTATGTGCACGTGTTTAGGAATAATCTATTTTTATACTTTTGTGACTAGGTATGGTGGCACATTCCTTTGATTCCAATATGTACTAGGGGTACAGAAGCAGATGGATCTTAGTGAGTTTGGACTAGCCTGGTCTACATAATTGATTCTAGGTCAGGTACAGTTTCAAAGTTAGAGTCTGTTTCAAATAAATAAATAAATAAATAAATAAATAAATAAATAAATACGCTTGTGTTTCTTCATTCTTTTATCTAGCTTGATCAATTGGGAAAGTATTTAAAATTAATAAGGTCACATCACCTAAGTTAGTAAGTTAGTATATGGATATGGCAGTAGATGCTTGCAATTCCAGAATTTAGGATGTTGAGGTAGAAAAATTGATAGATCAAGTTTGATTGGAGATATATAACTTCCTGATATGTATAAGAAAACAATGTCTACTCCCACACACTCAAGAAAGAAAAAAGAAATAAAAAGAAAGAAACAAAGAAACAAAGAAATAAAGAAGGAGAGAGAGAGAGAGAGAGAGAGAAGAAAAGAAAAAGTTTTCTTGCAATGTGTTCACATTTTTAAAACTTTCTAATTTTCAGTTAAGTTTTACACCATAACTCATGCATGCTATGTTAGATTTTATTACATGAAGCTAAAATTGAAACAATTTTTTTAGTCCATGTAATTTTAATGTAATAATTTTGGTAAAGGGGAATTTCTACTTTTATAAATATGTCATTTCAATGTATTTTTAATCATCTCATGCTCATTTCTAGGGGGTTAGAAAGTTAACACTAAGTAAAAAGTGGTATGGACTATTTATTACTATGATGACACTGATGATTTATGTATTTACTTTCTCCCCCCCAGCCCCCCGTTTTCAGACAAGGTTTCTCTCTGTAGTCCGGGAAGTCCTGGAATTTGCTGTCGTACTGGGATGAAAGGCATGTGCCAACACATCTGGCATTTTCTATATCTTTTCTGTAAACTTTGCTTTTAGTATATTATTATTATTATTATTATTATTATTATTATTATTATTATTTATCCTACTTCAATGAAGAGAACGACAGAAGTGAACTTTGCAACAGTGCTAAGAATTATGTGTTAGAATTAATCTTCATACATTCATTAAACATGAAGAACATCACTTCAAGAACCTTTCCTTTCTCTCTCACTATGAATATGAAAACACTTGAGAAATAGTGCTGAATACCCAAAATAGAAACATGACCTTAATGCTTTGGTTTGTGCTAAGGATACACTTCTCATCCTACTGACTGTAAACTTTCATTTGATTTCATAGATAATAACTTTTCTCCTGCAAATCAACTTGCCTTTATTACTTTTAGTTACTCAATAGAATGCAAAAACTATTATATATATATATATATATATATATATATATATATATATATATTATAATATTATACATATACATATATAATATATATATATTGTAATATTATATATATATATATATATATATATATATATATATATATATATATATATATATATATATATATATATATATAAAACCATAGCCACATAGCTGCATGTGGCTATGGTCTAATAACATTTATTTGCAAAAAAAGGTGACCACCATGCATAATGATTTGAAAGTTGCTATCATGCTTTTATTTAATTTTGAGAATATGTAGATACTACAAAATTGAAATCAACCATCTAAAATATGTCATCTTTTTTATAAATTATTATTATTTAATAAGCTAAGCAAGTGATTTCTGAGTTCAGGTCTTCATTTGATACAAACTTATTTATTCCAATAAATAAACTAAAAATTTCCAAGCACTAAATGTTGTACCAAGGTAATTGTTACGCAACAGTTTTCTGTCAGATTGAAACATTTCTCCTTGCAGGAAAGCTTTTAAAACAGGGATATAAATTCAAAATGGCTTCAGGAAGTACCTGGGACTGACTAGATTCTCTAGGTTCATTCTTTCCAAGAGGAAGCAGGCCAAACTGCCGAGAGATGCTCACAGACAAGTCAATCTGCAATGAAGACTTTGAGAAAAGATCAGCTTACTGGGAGAAGCAGAAACCAGCACAGCTGCCTAGAAGAGGTTTAGATTGAGTGACATTGAAGTCACAGTCTCTAATATGCTGTCCTGTCTGAATGCTGGAAAGTATGCTCTAGATTTGAAACTTCTGTGTACTGTTACCCTACTAAGGTGGGCTTTGATGACAGAATTTTTGAGTCATCTGCTCTCATAAGTAACCTTTCACCTACATTTATATAAGTAACCCCAACAAAGCCCATTGGTTCACCAACTTGGATTATAGCGGCATCTGTCCTTTGATATATCTGGGCTGAGTATATATTTATTGCATCTCCTCAGGAAAAATCTTGCCACACATCAATACCAAACACAAACAGTATGTCACCCCTTTCAAAAGAATTAAAACAAATGAAAAATATGTATGCTCTTTTCATGATATCTATATTTATGTAAAAAGAAACAGGAATTATAATAACACAGAGCAGATTTCTCCTAATTGTTGCAGAATTTATCCTTAACCAAAGAATTAGCTCTGAGAATAGAATATTGACAAATATTAAGCAATCAGAAGTTAGTATCATTTGAATATTTTGGATTTGAACATTTTTTTTGCTACTCTTCGGAAAGTATCACTTGAAAAAGGTCAAGCCAGCTTTCCAAAAGTCAAGAGATCATATGCAACACAAGAAATGAGAACTGAAACTCCCTGGAATAGGATGTCTGTCAACACCAAACAGTGAATCAGACCATCCTAACTACAGCCCCAGCTGAGACTCCTGGGAACCATAAATATCGCACAAGCTGGCATAGACCAGATGAGCTTTTCAGATGGTTTGTAGAATTGTGAGAAATATTACTAATGTATTTTCTTTGAACCATTATGTTTTGTCATCGCTTGCTATACATCGAAGACAAAATTGAAATAATGTCATTATTCTATAATTTGGAATATATAATACTGTATATACACATGTATGTAAATATGTGTACATGTATGTTTGATATACACATAAACACCATAAACAAATTCATAGCCTTTTTCAAGTTTCCAGTTTTTAATGTATTCCAGTTCTGTAACTGAAATTGAGATACTTATAAGAATGCTAATTAATGTGACATTATACTGACATCCTATAACTGACTTTCATCTGCTTTAAAGTGGAGAAAAGAAGGCATGAAGAAATAAGTGCAGCAATGAATTTTTTGCCCAAAATTGGAAAATGTAACATTTTAAAAATATGTCATGTACTATATGCCACATTGGCTTCTATTACTACAGTAATTCATAACATTTCTGCATGCCAGCACACTTAGTAGTCTATACAATATGGTCTCCACTTCACTGGCGTTTGTCATTGCTTGGTATTACATTCTGTTAGTAGAAAGATGGGTGTTCTGACCATTGTAAGGGCCATTAAATCCCACAGTTCATTTAGTAACAGTTCCTTTGGTATATTAATGAAGTTCCAGAATATGTGAACCACTCTTTCTTTTTCTATGAAAAGAAAAAAAAATTCTAACAACCACAAGACAATTTTTAGCTTCACAGGATATGCTAATTTTGGTACTCTTAGATATCAAGCTAAGAACCAACATCATGAAAACAATCACAGACAAAAAGACAAGTCACTTATGTGTGCCAGAACCTACAACATGTAGAAGTCTGCACCTTTCAAAAGGTGAAGCTCTCTGCTTCACCATAGGATTTACGAATGGGTTATTCTTTCTTCAGTGTCTTCATCAGTGAACCCACATTATCCCTTGACAATATCCCAAGAAGATCATCTTTTCCTGTGGTTCTCTATTTTCTCTTAGTTATTGACAGGGACCCATTTTTACACTAGGGTAAAAGGGGAGATGGAGATAGTTTACAACAATTTGAAATTCTCATAATTTTCCTGTTATTTCTATAAAGTCTGAAAAGAACTCAGTTCTTTATGCTATACATCAGAAAGAAGGACAATATTGACCATAAAAGACCACAATTATACGAGTGCTTTATTGGGATGATCTTGGGGACTGTTGTAAAACTTAATGGCTTAAAAAATCTAGTGATCACTTCCTTAGATGACATAATTTTCAGATAAGAGAAGCTGGCTGGACGCACTTTGACTTATGAAACAGAATTAAACTGCAAAGTACACTGGATTGGATGGCTCGAAATAACCTCACTTCCATAGTTATAGCCTTATTGGTTTTCTTATTTGTTAACTCCAAAGCCATGTTCCAGGTAGATGAAAGAGGTAACCTTAGGTCCTCTTCTGATCTATATGAGGAATTCCTTTAGGTATGGGGCCTTGAATTCCTGATCTTTCCAAGACTTTTAACATGAAGCTGTATTGTGTTTGTTAAAGGCTTTTTAGCATCGAATGAGAAGGTCATATGATTTGAGTTTGTTAATATAGTGGATTATGTTGATGGATTTCCATATTTTGAACAGTGCCTGCATCCCTGGGAGGAAGCCCACTGGATTGCCCCAGATGATTGTTTTGATGTTTGCTTGGATTCGGTTTGGGAGATTTTATTCAGTAGCTTTGTTATCTATATCATAAGCAACATTGGTCTGAAGTTCTCTTTCTTTATTGAAACTTTTTGTGATTTAGGTATCATTGTAATCATGGCTTTATAAAATAGATTAGGTAGTGTTCTTTCTGTTCTCTTTTGTGGAATCATTTGAGAAGTATTGGTATTAGATCTTCATTGAAATTCTGACCAAATTCTGGACTAAAACTATCTGGCCCAGGGCTTTTTTTGTTAGAAGACTTTTAATGGCTACTGTTTTCTTAGGGGCTATGGGGATGTTTAGATAGTTTACCTGATCCTGATTTAACTTTGGTATGTGATATCTGTCTAGAAGATCATCCATTTCATCTAGGTTTTCCAACTTTGTTCAGTATAGGCTTTTGTAATAGGAT
Source organism: Mus minutoides (assembly GCA_902729485.2). Lineage (NCBI taxonomy): Eukaryota > Metazoa > Chordata > Mammalia > Rodentia > Muridae > Mus > Mus minutoides. The sequence continues at coordinate 17,697 of CACVCL010011618.1, forward strand.
CTGATGATTTTATAAAATTTCCTCAGTTTCTGTTGTTAGTCTCCCTTTTCATGTCTGGTTTTGTTTTTTGTATACTTTCTCTGTGCTTGCTCTTCAGTTAGTTCGTCTAAGGTTTTCTATCTTGTTGATTCTCTCAAAGAACCAGCTTTTGGTTTTGTTGATTCTGTGTATTGTTCTCTTTGTTTCTATTTAGCTGATTTGGGCCCCAATTTGACTCTTTGATGCCTTCTGCTCCTCTTGGGTGTGTTTGCTCTTTTTTCTAGAGCTTTCAGTTGTGCTGTCAAGTTGATTTTGTAGGATCACCCCAATTTCCTTATGAAGGTACTTATTGATATGAATTTTCCTCTTAGCACTGCTTTCATTGTGTCCCATAGGTTTGGGTATGTTGTGTCTTCATTTTCATTAAATTCTAGAATGTCTTTAACTACTTTCTTCCTTCTTTAAGTTATCATTGAGTAGAGAGTTGTTCAGCTTCCATGTATATGTGGGCTTTCTGTTGCTTTTGTTAATTTTTTTTCAATTTTTATTAGATATTTTCTTAATTTACATTTCAAATGCTATCCCAAAAGTGCCCTCTCTCCTCCCCCCCCCGCCCTGCTCCCCTGCCCACATACTCCCACTTCTTGGTCCTGGCGTTCCCCTGTATTGGGGCATATAAAGATTGCAATACCAAGGGGTCCCTCCTCCCAATGATGGTTAACTAGGCCATCTTTTGCTACATATGGAGCTAGAGACATGAGTTCTGGGGGTTCTGGTTAATTCATATTGTTGTTCCTCTTCTAGGGTTGCAGACCCCTTCAGCTCCTGGGGTTCTAGCTCTAGCTTCTCCATTGTGGGCCCTGTATTCCATCATATAGATGACTGTGAGCATCCACTTCTATATGAGACAGCTATATCAGGGTCCCTTCAGTAAACACTTGCTGTCCTATGCAATAGTGTCTGAGTTTAGTGACTGATTATGAAAACCAGCCTTACTTCTTCTGTGCTGATCTGATAGAATGCACTGGATTATTTTTATCTTCTTGTATCTATTGAGGCTTGTTTTATGTCTAATTATATGGTCAATTTGGAGAAGATACCAATAGGTATATTCTTTTGTTTTAGGGTGAAATGTTCTATAAATATCTGTTAACTCCATTTTGTTCATAACTTTTGTTAGTTTCACTATGTCTCTGTTTAGTTTCTGTTTCCATGATCTGTTCATTGGTGAGAGTGGGGTGTTGAAGTCTTCTACTACTATTATGTGAGGTTCAGTGTGTGATTTGAGCTTTAGTAATATTTCTTTTACAAATGTGGGTACCATCACTTTTAGGGCATAGATAGTCAGAATTGAGAGTTCATCTTGGTGGATTTTTTTCTTTGATGAATATAACTATCCTTCCCCATCATTTTAGATAACTTTTGATTGAAAATCTATTTTATTGGATATTAGAATGGCTATTCCAGCTTGTTTCTTGGGACCATTTGCTTGGAAACTTTTTCCAGCCTTTTACTCTGGGGTAATGTCTGTTTTTCTCACTGAGGTGTGTTTCCTGTAAACAGCAAAATGCTGGGTACTGTTTACATATCAACTCTGATCATCTATGTCTTTTTATTGGGTAATTGAGTTCATTGATGTTGAGAGATATTAAAGTCCAATGATAGTTGGTTCCTGTTATTTTTGTTGTTAGATGTATATTATGTTTCTCTCTCTCTCTCTCTCTCTCTCTCTCTCTCTGGTTTGTTGTGAGATGGTTAATTTCTTCATTTTTCTTGAATTTAGTTTCCCTCCCTGAGTTGGAGTTTTTCTTCTATTACCCTCTGTAAGACTAGACTGGTGGAAAGATATTATTTAAATTTGTTTTTTTTCATGGAATATCTAGCTTTCTCCATCCATGGTGATTGAGAGTTTTGCTAGGTATAGTAGCCTAGGCTGGCATTTGTGCTCTCTTATGGTCTGTATGAGTTCTGCCCAAGATCTTCTGTCTTTTAGAGTTTCTGTTAAGAAGTCTGGTATAATTCTGATATATCTGCCTTTGTATGTTACTTGGCCTTTTCCCCTTACTGCTTTTAATATTCTTTTCTTTTCTTTTTTTCTTTTTTTTTTGTATATTTAGTGTTTTGATTATTATGTGAAGGGAGGATTTTCTTTTCTGGTCCAATCTATTTGCTGTTCTGGAGGCTTTTTGTACTCTTGGCTTATTTTTGCATCACCAGAAATACATGAGTTTGTTTTCTATCTCAATGATGTTGTGATAAGCTCTATATTTCATTCTATTTGCAGATTAGGAACTTCATCACAATACAATCGCTAACTTAAAGTCTGGGAAAGGTAAAGTAATTTCATTTTATAATCTAGTCATAATAATTGACAAAGAAAAATGTGTAATATTTGGTGAAATAAAAGACCTGGCAACTGTATCTTTGTTGTAAAGTAACATTAAGGTAGCATCCATATCCATTAACAATGTCAAGCTATTATTCTAAGTATTTAAATAAAGGTATATGTAATTTGTATACAGAAATGCAACATCAAGTACTTTGCAATGTTTACTTCAGGTTCTTCTCTAAGAGAAGTACTCATATGTTTCTAGAAACACTTGCCAACCAATAAAATGAGTGGCTTTTGTAAGCTAGCTTTCAAAGCAACGTCAGCACCTTTGGTTCAATTTAAACATACAGCATAACTTGTGACATGGAACAAAGATGAATCCAGAAATAGAATAACTTTACTGGATACAATGTTATCTAAGATGATATTTAAATACATTTAAGTACATATTTAAATACATTTAAGTAGATATTTGCTCAGACTTTATTGAACCTAACAAATGAAACCATAAAACTGCATTTTACATTGTGCTGCTTATATAAGACTCGAAATGATATAAGGCTCAGAAATATTGCCAGTGGAAGTGGTCCCATTTTTCATAGTCTGTAAGAATCTTTCTCTTGGAGAGAGTTAACTGTATTGAATCATTTTCATCAGTTGGAGAGTTTCTTTTTTTACATAGCCTTATAGATTAGAGTGCATTATACTATAACAAGAGAAAAAAGGAAGAAAGGAAAAAAGGAAGGTGGGAACTAAGGAAAAGAAAAGAAGAAACAAAGAAAAAGAAACCAAAATCAAGACTAAAATTAAACCAAACCAAACCAAACCAAACCAAACCAAATTAAACCAAATTAAACCAAAGCGACAATAACAACAAAGCAGCAGCTCCGAGACTTCTGTGCTTACTGAAAAGATAAGATGAAGTTTGTTCCCTACCAATGTTACAAAATTCTTCCTGCAATTAGAATACAATAGGAAAACTTCAACATAGAAAGGCAACCTGTCCTGCCTGAATAAAGTTAGGCTATCTTCATTGTGTACTCTGATTTCTATACTGACACATTGTTCTGAAAAAAAAAAATCTTAAAACAATTCTGTCAAATAGGGAAGTATTAACTGGGGAGGAGAGAAGAGGGAAGAGAACGCAGAGACAAGACTTAGGTAAGAAAGAAAAAGAAGACACCAATGTTATTGGGAAAAGCCATAGGAAAACATTAAAAACTGAGTTCATACTATGCACGCGTGCACACACTACATCAAGGGACACCTCCCTTTGAATTGTTGATTAGGGGATTCCGAGGTGTTTCTCAAACAGTAAGGTGTTTGCCATTGCCTGTGATTTCTTTCTACAACAGGAAAGTAAGACCCTATAACTGACATTTGTTCACATACTGGACATTAAATTGGAAGGGATCAAACTGTCCTTGACTTGGATTCCTCCTTCATCTACAATAGCCCTCACAGTATTGGAAGATGCTGTGAAAGCTGCCAAGGGAGAAAAGTAATCAATTGTACTACCTAACTGTGAAGCCTATGGACCACAATCATTTCCGGTATGGGAAGGTATATCCAGTGGTGCAGCAGTTACATTTATAACAAACCGCTGTCTAATTGGACTAAAGAATCTACTCAAAAGAAAGGAATTCATGACTAGGACTGTGAATTTCGCCAACTTGTGGTTTGAGAGGTTGTAGATATTAGAGGAGAACCACTGCTGTTATTTTCTTCAATCAAAAGGCACAAGATACTTGACTCAAAAAAAAAAAAAAAAACCCATGGAGAAATCAAGTTAGTACTGACATACCATTATACAGGTTTCTAGACTTCATAGGAAGTTGTAAAGTGTTGATACAAATCAATTAAAATAAATTATTACTAATGTATAGATAGAATGACTGCCACAAAATCAGACAAAAAAAGATATGTTGCAGGAAATAATAAAAAATAATAGCAAGCTCTCACACTATGCTAGGCACTGGAGGGCCACTTGACTCCAGTCGGGTGTTCTCATCTCAGCAGACTCTTTGGCCCTGAGCTCCGGAGACATTTCCACACGTCTCACTAAGTTCCCTTGGCAGGTCATTGCCAAACCAGATCTATGCAATGATGGCTCACCTCACAGTTAGATGTCATAAAACCCAGTAATCCAGTAAAATAAAAACTCTAGAAGCTTATAGTTAATAAGTCAGACTTGTGTATCAATAAATTCTCAATTCATAAGAAGCACACACAATAAATTCTGAGCCAATTGATAAGGACACAAGTTGCCCACCTAGACAAGTTAATTAAACAAGTTATCCCAATTATTTTATCCTTTTATGATAATCATAACTTCCTGTTGATATTTAAAACCATGTGGGATCAGGATCTTCTTCCTCTCTCTCCATAATCCTCTCTCTCTCCCCTGTCTCCTCCATCCCTGGTGCTGCAGCTCTGCAGCTCCACCTCCTTTTACCCTGTCCAATCACAGGTTTCTTGTTGTATAAATAATTAAATTAATTGGACTGGGAAAGTCCTGCTACAAAGATATACTCAAAATTTCTGTTGATAAATCAATTCTGAAAGAAAATCCAGTACTCTTATGGGAACACTGGAAGAAGGAAACAAGACAAGTGAGTACTACAATGGCAGGAGGAGAGTTGAAGTTGATGAATGTGTTTCATATCTTGATTATGGAGATAGTTATACAAGAGCATAAAGTTGAAATGGCATCAAACCGCATACTTTAAAATGATCTGCCTATTGTGTGTCAATCATATTGTTATCAGGCTATTTACCTGAAATTAAATGGAAAACAATGGATTTAATTTGTCAAGGCAATATTCCATCTTGTCGCTGTGTAAGTAATTGTATAAAATGTGGTTTCATATTCCCTAAATGTTTCAAGAATCTATGCTATGTATGAGGTCCTTAAAATAGAATGTATTACAGGGAAGATTTTCTATTATAGTTTTAAAATGGATGTCATGAAATAATGCTTATTTTGCTTTTCTGGAACAGTGGTGACCTAGGTTTGTAATGAAATCTATTTCCAGAGCCAGAATTCAGATATATGCAATTTGTTTGTAGGAGCTTCACACTTTTCCACCTACATTATTCTATAAAGACTGAATTCTCTCTAATCATAATGTTAAAATCAATATTAAAACCTGAGACTACAGCTTTGTGATAGGCACTTGCTTTGAATTCACAAAGAATCAGTACCAGTTCCCAGTATGGCACCAAAAAAAAAAAATCCTCATGATGGCTTAAAATATTAAATAAGCATTTATGCCCATTGAGCTTTTCTCCAGAAATCTCCATCTACATTAGAATGCATCTAAAGGTGTGAAGAGTCATGTGCTAGTATCAGCAGTACACTGGTGTTGACAAGCTGTCATCCTCTTCAAAACATCTCCAGACCATTTTTCAGAGCACAGTAAGAGTCTGCTGCTCAAGTCACCTGACTAATCAAGATCTTAGAGCAACCCTGCAATTATAAACTCCGTTGAAACTTCACAAAACTCTATTTCAACCCATTTCCGATTAGCTACACTTGAAATCCCCAAAGCTCTTGTTATTAGCAGATGACATGCCTATTTCTGGGTCACTGGTCACTGGTAAAATCCAACCCCTCTTTCCAGTATATGAACATAAATAAAATCCCACATCAGCCTTTGCTTATAACCATTCACATTTTCAGAGTTTGTACCATTTGAGTGTATTTTCTAAAACCTCTTCTTGATATGTGTGGTTCCAGCAGATCAGTTAAGTTAATATTTCTGGTCAAACACTGTCAAAAGATTTGTAAGGAATCTTTTAAGTAGTATTGTCAATAAGAAGAATGGAACAATAAAGTTCTGTCTCTAAATTATTTAAAAATTTTCTGCAGTAGACCGTGTTTATACTTTAAGAATGACAAAAGAAATTCAAAAGAATAAGTGGCCACTACACACATTATTAGATTGGGTCTCAAATTCACTATATAGCACAATACTGATTCTTATACTTTTCATATTTGTCGACTTGTCAGCAACAACAAAAGATAGCACTTTAAAGACATTTCGAGAAATAGAAATACATTAAATAATACTTTCTCAGTCTGCTTTACATAAGACTTGATGACAGATTTATGTTTTGTTACATATTTCCAGGCCTGACTGTCTATCTACACTCCATTGTCTTGCTCATTGAATTACTCTGGAATTGTTCCTAGATTACAAAAGAAGCACCACAAAGCGACGCCTTTGGAGAATATCTGTCAGCACACTTATATCAGTGGGATAATATTGTCTCTTGTTGAGCTAAAGATCGAAACTAATCTGAATTTACAAAGTGTATACTTTAAGAAAAGCTCAAAGATAATAAATAATATTCTCAGTGGGTATCAGGACCGTATATAAAGATAGGTCCCAGGGCCAGCAGTAGTAAGCCAGCACAAAATAAACTCAATATTTTTGTAAACCTGTGTCTCTTACAGCTTTGTTTGGGCATGTTCTTCTTGTATTACTGATCTTTTACTTATGTGTTATGGTTTCCAGTTTTGTGGTTTTGTGGGATTTGGTGTGTGTGTGTGTGTGTGTGTGTGTGTGTGTGTGTGTTACTTTTTATTTATTTATTTTTCTCATTTGTTTGTTTAAGGAGATCAAGAAAGGGAAGGTTTGGAGTTGTGGGAGGGTCTGAGAGGACTTGAGAGAGGAGAAATCATTATGAGAATATATTGTATAAAAAACACTCTTCTTCAATAAAATGAATAATTTAAAAATACTACAAATGTTTTGTGCACACAGTGTGTGTGTAAGGACTGACAATGCTCCATTGGTTGATATTATGTTTACTCTGTTGATAAACTAAGAAAAGAAAAATAGATACAAATAAGAAAAAAAAACCTTAAAAACTTAATTTGAATATAGTTCTTTTTAAAATGTCTCTATAGATAACCCCAAATGTGTAAGATAAACTATCTGTAGCTATATTAGATTTTATGTATGAGTTACAGTGAACATATGTCATTCTTAAACGATAGGGGCTTCTTCAAGGCACTGTTTACCTTTGCTTCACGAGAAACCAAGCTGCCTAAAGCAAAATTTATTACTTCTCTTAGATAGTGACATGAAAAGTTAAGGAAAATGAGCTTTACTAAAGAGAAATGCCTATGCACTGTGACTATTAGACAGGTTACTCAACCATATCTCACTGTTGCAGCACAATAATTAGCAGATCTGTTTAAAATGCAAGAAGAATAAAACATGCACTTACGAAGCTGCATCAATGTTATTATAACTTACTGTTGCCAAGGGGAGGCAGACATGACTAGCTGTTTTGATATTTCTTTATAGTTTCTAATCTCTCTTCTAAATACAAATACAATCAAACTAGAAAACTCAGAGTGTTTAACCAAACTGAAACCAGCAGAGATCTGGAAATTTTTCCTTATAAACATCTTGATTCAGAGCTGGATGGCCACATGACAAGCATTCTCTGGTTTCTTATGCACTTGGCTTTATTCATACCCCAATATAGAGTTGTTGGAAATTATTGATAGCAAATTTCTCCTTGATTAAACATTATGAATTAACATCTCAGATGATAGTTCAGAAAATCTCAGTGGTTTTTTTATGTATTATATATACTTACATACATATGTATATATCCTTATGAAAGTACACACATATGCACATACATACATGAATATATACACATGTGCATGTATATATGGATAGATACATACCTTCCACACATACAAAGAAATGTGTTCATATACACACATATACTATGTATGTATAAATACATGTACACATATACACATGTACATGTATATATACATATACATACTCTCATATATATACATGAATGTGTATATATATATGTATATATAGCTCATGTATATACATATACACACATTTATGCATACATACATGCAAGCATATGTATGTGCACACTTACATACATGTATACACAAACCTATATTTGTGTACATATACACATGCATTTGTATATGCATACATACATACATAATCACACATATATAAATATACAATTCACATACATACAAACAGTTGAATACACATATAGATGCATATGTGCATGCACACCTACATGGGTACATTTATATGTGAAACAAAGTTTCCTTATTTCACATCTAAGTCTGATTTGGAAAATTGAAGTTTAAATTCTAGACACAACTTCAAATTTGTTGATAATTAAATTAAGTGTAACTGTATACAATCCTATAATTAAAATATGAATATTTGGGTTGGTGAGATGGCTCAGCGGGTAAGAGCACCCGACTGCTCTTCTGAAGTGATAAGTTCAAATCCCAGCAACCACATGGTGGCTCACAACCATCCGTAACAAGATCTGGCTCCCTCTTCTGGAGTGTCTGAAGACAGCTACAGTGTACTTACATATAATAAATAAAATAAATCTTTAAAAAATATGAATATTTGACATTATATTTCAAATTTGAAAAATGTAAAAATGGCACATATGAATCATTTGGAGTTGAAAAGAAACACTTCATTAGCTATGTCAAAAAGAAAGTCTATGAAGCTGCAGACACAAGGAAGAAAAGTCCTGAGAGAGGAGGCCTTCCTAGTGAAAAGAATCTGCCTGCCAAGGAAAACCACTGAGCATTAGTACATAACAAGTATCATGTCCTTAGAATGTAGAAATATGCCAAAAGAGACCTGTGGGAAGAAGTTGGCAACTCTAATTGTTGGAGGAAATTTGATCTAATGTCTAACAATATTTTATAGGCAAGATAGTACTATTAATATAATATGAGCAGAATCTGTAAAAACAAGTTGACATTACTAGTGGGTCGAATTCTATCAAACTCTTCTGGTGTACTACATGCCTATGAATAAGCTTTTTTTTTTTTTTAATCACATATACTATATCGTATTAAAATCATGGCATAGAATAGATAATATCCACTATTGTCACATGTTTGATATCAACACCTAGTTACATATATCACTCAGTAATATTTCTTGACAAGGTTTAAAAATCAATTATTTGAAACTTCTCTGTCCTTTCCATAGCTATTTAACTCTGTAGACACAGTTTGCAACATCTCTAAATCCTATTAGAAACTTGACAAAGTCAGACCCATTAACTTGGCAGAGCCTTAATAAAAGAACATTTGTTATTCCTTTCCCGGCTGCGTCTTCAGGCAAGATTCCATAAATGATGGACTATTCTAGTTCCCAGCTTTATTAGTTTCCAGCCAAAACTTAATCAAGATTTAAGGTCAATGAATAGAGAGTCCAGCCTGGCCCTCTGAGAGAGTGATTGCATAAGATAAATGTAACTTGAGAAGATCCTTATCAAGGCCTTTAGGGCTACAGAAAATAAATAAGAAGGAACTACTCAAAGATGTGTTTGCAACATTTCAATGGTCTGGCTCACTTGTAATTTGGAAAAGCAAACCTAGCTAGGGCCAGTCAATGCAATTACAAGTACAAAGGAAAGCTTGATTGGTTTTCTATGCATGAAAACATTAAGAAAATTAACACTTTCCCCCTCTATCCAAGTATTCCCTGCAATTATGGATAGCAAGCTTCTTGGTTTCTATAAAGCGTGGAAGTGCTTTTACATGGCTACTTACTGAATAGTTGATTATTAGAAGCATGCAGGGAAACAGGCTTTATGAGCACAATTCACAATGCACTGGGGAAGAGACCATTACTTCCCAATACTGCTGGGTACTAATTTTCAACAAGTCATGCTGTCAATACTTGCTCTTATTTAAAAGATGGGGAAATGCTAATATTTAGTGCTGTCTCTTAAACTCTGCCTAGATAACTTTTTCATTTCTTTTTCTAGCATGGTTCAAAATGTTCTCACCTTGGAACACTAAGCAGAAACTCCCTTGGAAACAGAAGTGGAAAACAGAGAATAAAAATGAAGACTAGATGTTGGAACAAAGCTAGAAAATGATAAGTGTGTTGTGGGCTATTTAGATGCCTGCTGTGGTCTTGCTGATGGTTGTGAGTAACCTCACTGCAATCAGCCATAACACTTAACAAGTAGAGCTGGTGTCATCAAAGAGCATCCTGTCCCCACAGTGCCTTTAAAATTTGTCTGCAGGTCAATGTTCTCTTCTACCCCTGAATGATAAGCTTGATTAGTATAAACTGTTCTCTAGTATCTTTAATCCAACAACATAGCTGCCTCTAAGGAGTTAATAATTGAGGTCTGGGTAAAAGACAACTTTGATCCCAGTGTCAGGTTAAAACTACTTCCCTGATTTCTTTACCACATGTGAGACTCTGAAAGATAGAAATGGGCATGTATTTTCTTATCCCAATTCGACCAGTTCCTCACTTATCGAAGTCATTGTATTTCAGTTGTCCTTAATTGGAGCAATGGGAGACAGGAATGGAAATGGATGCTGAAAATTGCTAATGACAGGTGTCACTCTGGAGACATCTCAACAAACTTTCCCATTATCTGACCAATGTTTCAATCAAGAATTGAGTTAATCGCCTTTTATCCTTTTCCCTCAAGAGACTTTCTGAAGTCCTGGGTATCTTTCTGCTGAGAACTTACATATGCTCAAAACATTCAGTAGTGAATTTCCTAGTCTGCCTGGCTGTTTATGCACAAGTGCAAAGGGAAATCTTTATCTCCTAATACCCTGAAAACTCCTGAGCACTGACCAGATCTTGGAATAAGAGTTGTTATTCTTCACTAGCATCAGAAGAGCTCAATAATTGCTTGGTTCACCTTTTTATTTTTTATTTTTTTGTTGCATATTAAATTCCTGTCCATGGTGTCCAACTAACTAGAAATGGGACCATGAATGATGCTCTGAGGTTCCCATAGAAAGCCCTGTATCCTAGTCTTGAAGTGGGGAAAATTATTTCCTACAACTTGTTCTAGAGTACAAGTAACACAGGATGTAGAAATTTTTTTCTCTCTAAAACGATAGCCTGAAAATCTCTTATATCTTCAAAGATGATGAGTATGAAATCATAAGTGGTTGATGAATTCATTGGAATTGTCTCTTGGGAATATGATATACATTGTCATGACATTTTAATGTGCTATCATTACCATTGGCTTTTTCACAAACACAGCTTTAATGTTACATGGGCTAAACTGTCTAAATGCGATCAGTACTCAAATAAGGAGGCTTAATAGTAACGTTTATTTTGCGTATTGGGCAAACACAATGAATAGTGCTTTTATCTAGGCACTTATTTAACAGAATTCTAGTGGAGGGTTATTTTAAGCTTTTAAGTTGAAAATGATCTGAAAATGCTAAGGGTACCACTTTGAATTTTACTAATAATTTTAGCTGTAGATTATTTATTGAAATTTTATCATCATCATTATTATTACTTTTCCTAGACTAAACAAATAGACACCATGAAAAAGTGAAGAACTTGTCTTGAAAAAAATAAGAGACTTGGTTCTGGTGAACTTGGAGGCACCGACCCTATAGGATATTTTCTTTCTTTCTTTCTTTCTTTCTTTCTTTCTTTCTTTCTTTCTTTCTTTCTTTCTTTCTTTCTTTCTCTTTCTTTTTTTCTTTCTTTCTTTCTTTCTTTCTTTCTTTCTCTTTTCTTTCTTTCTTTCTTTCTTTCTTTCTCTTTTCTTTCTTTCTTTCTTTCTTTCTTTCTTTCTTTCTTTCTTTCTCTCTCTCTCTCTCTCTCTCTTTCTCTCTTTCTTTCTTTCCACCTTAAGTAATCGTCTATTGTGTTGCCATAATCACCTTTCCCCATCTACCCAGTTACACATGCACAGACTGAAGAATGAGATTCTAGACAAGTTTTCCAAATGACTAATAAATAATATTTAGATATTTGCTCAACCTTAGTTTCTTTCCATAGACCATGGGAGCTGCAGCTATTGTAGGCTACTAGAGTCCTGAACGACACTGTGCAGAAGTCTCTCACAGGTTCATTAATGGATTTTCCAAAATAGTTTGGTTAAAGAGTATCCAAATCATTCTTTTAGTCAGAAGAAAAACTAGTTAAAGAAAATTACTGACACCGAACACCTGAGGGCTGAGTCCAAGAAGCCTGGATTTTCCACTACACCAAAGTGTCATGTCACACTGAAGTTTAATTTCTTTGGACTTTACTTTTTTTTCAAAGTTTTGAATTCTAGATAAAAACACTAAAGTATTTTGCTCTTTTATTATTATTATCATCATCTGTAGCTGCCAGTGGCCACAGGTTACTGGGTTCCTGAAAGGAAAGTTGAGGTTGGATGGGAAAGGCAGTGAGAGAAATAAGGAGCCAAGACAGTTCTCTGATCAAGGCTCAACTTTAATTCTGGGGTCTGATATTTAAGGGGGACCCATCCCCCACTATGCCAAGATCTCATGGTTTCTTTGTCAGGATCTGTCAGGAAAACAAGCTCAGATGCTTAGCTGGTATCTTCTTGCAGGAAGCTATAGGTATGGTAGACAAAAGTCTTTACCTAGGTCAGAAGACTCCACGCTAGACGAACTAGCAACTGTGGCAAACAAGGTCTGAGCCAGCCTGCTCAAGGCTGGGGGAGGGCATAATTATCATCAATTCTATCAACATTCTTTGGGAAATATTATTGAAAGTCTAATGTGAGAATGTATCATTTAGATATTCCCCATTATTTCTAACGAGGAAAATAATTATAAGATAATTTTGTAAATTTTCTGAATTGCTTAGTTTTTTTCTAATTGTACTATGATCAACTTGTTCAGCAACATTTTGGTGAACATTCTACTTCACCAAAGTGTCATCTCACACTAACATTTAATTTCCATGGGCTTTACTTTGTCCTCTAGTAGCATTTGGAGGAGACACAAGAGATCAAAGCCTGCGAATTTGACAGCCCACGCATTGGAGACATAGATATAAGCAATCTAGTAGAAGCCACAGCGTTTTCACACTCAATTTTGAAGGATGCCATGGAAATCTTACATGTCCACGAGGAGTTAAATACATTTTTACATAAAGATAACTTCCAGGTGCGCAGGCTACATTTGGACAGTAAACTCAGCCCAGTGAAAGAATGAGTTTGGATTAATCCCGAGCAGGTCACCAAAAGCAAGTGCTAAAATAAAGCCATAAATCTGCACTGCTCAATAAAGCGGTAAGGTTAGTACATTTCCTCTAGTTGTCATTCTCTGAAGTGAAAACAGCTGTAGCATTAGAAGTATATCCAACTCCAAATATGCAGGCAGTGCCCAAACCACAAAACCACCACAGGCATAAGACCTCATCTTATTTCATTGAGACTGCATGAGAGACAAGAGTAGAATACTGCCTCGGGTTTTACAGTTTTCCACAAGCCAGGAGAATAAACTGGCTCCAGATGTGTAGATGGGGTACACACCTCTGTTTCTGATGTTTCATGTGGACTCCTAGCTGATTGTTCTCACCAGAAAATAATATTTTTAAGACATTATTTTCAAAGATGGGTTGTCAGATGTAAGTGTCAAACTCATCTCATTTCAACCTTGGCCATCATAATACTGAACAGATGTAGCTTCCTGGAACCACAGACGAATCTAACTTTTAAGCAATTTCAATTTCTAAGAAACTGCCACTGCAATGACCTTTTGCCATAACCTTTAACAAGAAGGTATTCAAGCTAAAACTATGATAATATTTCAATGAAGTTGCATGCCATCCCTTTCTAATGCTCAACAATATTTGTCTCATTTTTTATGTGTCTACTCCTAAGAGAACTGAGCTAAGGTAAAATTAATTTTTATACATCTTTATCTAAGACTTTTCACTGAGATGTAAGGTGACAGTGTGAAGTATAATTTAAAAGGCACATCTTCTCTCTTGTTTGAAGTATTACCTTCTAAAATGTGTGATAAGTGATTGGAAATTAGTCTTAATAATGTGTATGTATACATGTATGTGAGTATGTATGTGTATGTATGTCTGTGGTGTATATGTATATGTGCATACATTGTTGCTTTTTATTATTGTATGAAGAAAACTACGTTTCAAAGCTGCATCTATTCATAGTTGATTCTAGGTTCTTGAAAGACTCTTTAAACACTTCAATTTTAAGTGGTTTTGTCTGTTTTGTTGTGTTGAGGGCTTAGTTTTATTGTTGATGTTTGGCTTTGTTCTGAATGATTGTCACCTCCAAAAATCTCTATTTTTCCTGGAAAAAATTTAACCATTGTTCTTATATATTTTACCTCAAGAGAATTGCTATAAGGATAAGTTGTGTTAGCTTTTTATTGATACAATAAAGATGACAAGTTTATCGACTTAACCAGTACAAACATATTTTCTTATAGTTATAAAAGTTAGATTCCAACTTTAAGAGCAAATGGCAACATGTTTAGAGCTTAAGGGCTGAGACCTTTCCTATCTGATGTAAGAATGCAGGTATCTTGACTTTTCTATTTTCTAAATGAAGATGTGGTTCTCCTCTCACAGTCCCCCTCTCTCTTAAAAATGAGCACCTTCTACTCTTTCTCTTCCCTTTAATAATAATTTTTATTATTAGGCCCCTCTGGATAATTTCTCAATATTAAATCAACTGGCTGGTAAGCATAATTGCATACATAATCATAATTTCCTTTGATATTCAATACAACATATTTAGAGATTTCAGGGGTTAGGATATAGGTAGCCTTGGTTCTTGAGAGATGGAATATTAGTGTTGACCATAACTAGTCAACAAAACATCCTTAATATGATCATGTCTAGTGATGAATTCTTGTTTGAAATATAGTTGAAATTCTCAGAATTCTGCTCCTTTCCTTTGACTTTATTATACTTATAATGATGTGTTAGATTTAGATATTTTGGTTCATAAATGATTGTTCTAGAGTTATTTCTACTGTGATAAAATACCATGACAAAGCAACATTAAGGGAGAAAGGTTTTATTTGGCTTATGATTTCAGGCTAAAGTCAATCATGGTAGGAGGATCAAGATTGTAACTTAGAGCCTCTTGTCAAATCCACTGTCAGGGGGAAGAGAGAGATAGAGAGAGGGGAGAGAGAGAGAGACAGAGACAGAGAGAGACAGAGAGAGTGAGTTAATGCATGGAAGTTTACACATATTCAGCCTTCTTTCTATACTTATACATGCCCATATTTAAAGTCCAGGGAGTGGTGTCACAATATTAGACTTGGTCTTCTCACATCAATTAACACAATAAAGGCAATATCACACAGTTATGCTCATAATGTAACTTCATCTAAACACTCCTTCAGTGAGACTTTCTTCATAGGTTACCTTGGATTGTGTAAAGTGGACAATTAAAACTATCAGAGTGATTCTATCTTTCTAGTTGAAGGTCTACTATTCTTAACAAGCATTGTTGATATTATATTATTATAATTATTGCCTTTGTCATCATTATTATTGACACTATCAAAAGGGTAAAGGAAAATGAATAATTATTTTAAATTCTGTTTGTTTGAAGGACCTTCATTTTTACATGGTTGCTGTGATTTCAGTTACTATTTGGCATGTTCAGTGTACTGCATGCCAAAAGGCACTATTTCATGGGAAAATGTTTGCCTCTTGGAGATCCCTCCGGAAAGGATTTCACAGGAGTCAGTAAAGGTTACTTGATCTGAAATTCTTGTGTTTGTGTGTGTGTGTGTGTGTGTGTGTGTGTGTGTGTGTGTGTGTGCATGCATGATGCATGCTAGCGTAGCTTGTGAATTGAGACAACTCAATTGTCCATTTTATACAACATGTTTTACAAGAAAAATTTTTTGCCATTATCTTTCATAACTACTTGTTATGAAGGATAACGGACCTCTTGGAAATGCCTCCCAGAGATGTAAGTGAACTTGAACAAGGTCACACAATGAACATGTGCAATAAAGATGGAAAAAGATTAAAACTTGTTTCTGTTTGATATAATCATTTAATCGTAATTCACTACAGTGAGAACTGAGGATAATCACGTGAATGTAGAGTCTGGGGCTTAGCTGTTAAGACAGAATTGGCTCCGATGTTAAGAGAACTTAATGCTCTTTTAGAAGACCCCGATTTGGTCCCAAGCATCTGCATCAGGAGCACATAACCATCTATAACTCCCGTTCCAGAGGATTTTATGTCTTTTGGACTCTGAGGGCAACCACATCTGTATCACACATAAATTCATGAGGACACACAGTCAAACAATATTAAGTCCATCTTAAATATAAATCTTCATTTGGCCTTTGAAGGAAAAAAAAATAAGAAATAGCAATTCAGTTATGACAAATTCATTCAGGTGACATTGCATTTGTGACACTCAGGATATCTGGGGTGGGCTACAATAGAAGACAATTAACCAAATGGGGCTATTTACATGGTGCTGGATCAGATAGCAGAGTATAGAAAGTTTAAGGAAACAGAAAAGGAGATGTAAAATAACCAAAAATCACAAGTGAAAGTAAAATAATAAAACTTATACTGAGTGTGGTTATCTAGACCTAAAAAGACAGAATGTAACATGTATGAAGGATGTCTGAAGAAACCTTATGAAACTCCACTAAACATATTTACAGAAGTACCCCACGTAAGTGAAAGTCCTGCTCCCAGAAGACATGGGTTATTAATGAAAATCACAGTGCTAGCTACAGGCTGTCTCCCAATGAGCGATTGTACAGACGTTCCCCAGAGGCAACCACAACACTGCAGGGATAAGCACAGAACATTATTAATGAGAAATGTGGGCTGTTTCTGTGACAAACCTGACCATGTGGCGTATAGAATCAGTTTGCGAAGAAAATGTGGGTGAGTTTGAAGCGTCATATCCGAGAAGCCTTTCTAGTATGGTAAGTGGAGTTGAATGGGACACTTGGCTGTGTGTTTCAGAATTTGAATGGAAAAAAAAACAAAAAAACAAAAAACAAAACAAAAAAAAAAAAACACTTGTTTACAAGGCTTCACAGGGAAACAGAGACCCTATCAGAAATTTGTCGAGAGGTCATTTATATTACATTGGCAAATAATTTAGTAATATTCTCTTCACATCTCAAAATCCAAGTGAGATTAAATTCAAAGGTTATGCCCTAATTTACTTGGTGGAGGGAGTATCAAAGGAGCAATACTGATATGCTCAGTGTGTGTGTGTGTGTGTGTGTGTGTCTAGACTTACAGTGTTAGTTGTGATCAAAATACAGAGCTTTAAGAATTTGAAAGTGCAAAATGTGCATAGGAAAGGAATACCCATAAACTTAAATCTGCAGGTAGGTAGGTGTAGACAATCTGGCCATAACTGTTAGACAGCTGTGTCATTTAAAGAAATGAGGGCTTTACTGTATAAGAATTTTAGGGCAGGTGTGTAGCAGATAAGAGTCCATTATTTGCCATAATAATCATCAGAGAAAAGGCAGTCATAAATTTGAGTGGGAGGAAGAAAAATGGAGGAGTTGGGGGCCGAGAGGGATAGGTTGAGATGATGTAAATATGGTACTCATTAAAGATAATCTCCAAAATAAATTTTAAAATTAATTAATTATAAATAAATGACAATTTAAAGATCACAGGACAAGAAAATTCATATTAATCGGAAAAGAATGTATCTCTTCAGGAGTTTCCTATGCAAATAGGATCATATATGGGTGACTTTTCCTTTGTTGGGCCATGAGGTTATTTAAATAGACTGCCCCTCCCATAGACTCATCTGTGTGAATGCTTTGTCCATAGGTAGTGGTACTATAGGAGGTGTAGCCATGTTGGAGTAGGTGTGTCCTTGTCGGAGGAAGTGTGTCATATGGTCCCTGTGGCAGTCTCCTGCTGTCTGCAGATCAAGATGTAGAGCTTTCAGGTCCTTCTCTAGCACTAAGACTGCCTGCACACT
Organism: Mus minutoides; assembly: GCA_902729485.2. NCBI lineage: Eukaryota > Metazoa > Chordata > Mammalia > Rodentia > Muridae > Mus > Mus minutoides. Next base: position 35,767 of record CACVCL010011618.1, read on the forward strand.
GCCATGCTTTTCATCATGGTGATAATGGACTAAACCTCTGAAACTGTAAGCCAGACCCAAATTCAGCAAGCCAATAGGCAACATTAAATTAAATGGAGAGAAACTTAAACCAATTCCCATAAAATCAAAGACAAGACAAGGCTGTCCACTCTCTCCATAGCTACTCAACATAGTACTCGACATTCTACCTAGAGCAAGAAGACAACTAAAGGAGATCAAGGAGATACAAATTGGAAAGAAAAATGTCAAAGTATCACTATTCACAGATGATATGATGGTATAAATAAGTAACCCATCTGATAGACACCTTCTGCAAAGTGACAAGTTATAAAATATAACTCAAAAAATCAGTAGTCCTCCTATATACAAATATTAAATAGGCTGAGAAAGAAATTATAGAGCTCTTCCCCTAGAGGCATTGCAAATGTGGCTGCTATTTAACATGTACTGATTGGTAGGTGATAGAGAGGAAGAAGAGTATACCTATGCTCAGTGCTCTAATCTATGAACATTTGGAAGGATTCATAGCCGAACATATCCCTGAAAAGGGACACCAGTCTGACACTAGGAGGCCCAGACAAGGGAGCTCGTCTGACCTAACCATTGGAAGGACTGAGGTAGTAGAATAAACTCTGTTTTGTTCTTAAGACTCCATTCTAAGTTAACTTGCCCTTCGAGAGATATGGCCAATGAAGAGACACAAAAACATCAGGACAGATTCCATCTTGTCCTCCAAACTCCATTTAAAAACTGCTGTCCTTGGAGAAAGCTACTGTCTAGAAAGCTACTATCTGCTGTCCTTGAAGTGATTTGGCCCCTACCCTTGGGCTCTTGGAAAGAGACCAATATTCCTTTAACCTCTCATGTGATGCCAAGCCTTAGAAACTCCCACTGGTAGTTTTTTGATTTGTTTAGTTTTGTTTTTTGTTTTTTTCTTTTATAAACCTACTTCACCTAAAGCTGGAGGTCATTCTCCTTCCTGTTTCATCAAGAAGGTTTGTAGCCCAAACTTGAGCTTGAATAAAGACTCTCATGTGCTTGCATTGAAGTTGTGGTCCTGGTGGTCTCTTGGGGGTCTCCTGAACTGGGCATAACACCACCAGTCCAGTGCCTTGCAGGCACATAATGCATGAGCAGGGCATAGCACTCCTGAGACCACTCGTTCCTGAGATGACCTCAGACAGAGCACTTGGGTCACTAAAAGGAACAAGTATTGGTAGAGAAATGGAAGAGAAAGAGAAACAGAAGGATATGAAGAGAAGCAGAGCTGGAAACTCAAGGGTAATGAGGAAGAGTCTGATTTGAGTAGCTGGTGATGCCACCTGGGTCCATGGAGAGGTACTGTCTTGTGCTGCCATGGGGGCCAGGTTTGTGGCCCTGCAGAAGCAGGGATCTGTTACCACAAGGCCAGGTGGATATCCTTGGTCTGGGTTTTCCCCCAGAGACATGATGATATCTGAGGGATATGCAGAATTGGCCTCTCACCTCACAAGGGCATCTTGGGAGAGCAAGCTCTGGAGGCAGGAGAACAGGAGAGCTGAGTCCACCCCTAGCCAGCTGCAGTACTGGGGAAACTGGCACCAACTATTGCAGAAGTTGCAGATGGGACACTTGGGTTATGAGCATGGGAGAGCTGGCATAACCACTCATCTTAGAGTGTCTTGATAAAGGAGAGATATCATCCTTTCCCTTGCCATTCAGTATCTGCAGCAGGTAAGATACCTGGGCCTGGAGTCATGAGGAGAGCAGTCCTTGCCCCTCACCAACTATAGCGCTCAGGAGAACTGGCCCAAGTAAGAAAAGACTTGCATGATAAGAACTTCAAATCTTTAATGAAAGAAATTGAAGAATATATCAGAAGATGAAACAATCTCAGATGCTCACAGATCTGCAGGGTTAACATAGTAAAAATGGCCATGCTACCAAAAGCAATCTACAGAATCAATGCAATTCCCATCAGAATTAAAACGCAATTCTTTAGAGACCTGGAAAAACAATATTTAACTTCATATGGAAAAGCCATTAAAAAAATCAGGGCATTTCTGCACAACAAAAGAACTTCTGGAGGTATCATCATCCCTGATTTCAAGATCTACTATTTTTTACCAATAGTTAAAAACAAACAGCAAACAAACAGACAAACATGGCACTGGCGTTAAAACAGATTGACCAATAGAATCAGATAAAAGAACAAGAATTAAACCCACATACCTTTGAAAACTTGATTTTTGACAGAGAAGCAGCTAACACTATACACTGGAAAAAAGAAAGTTTCATAAACCATTAAAAATGATGCTGGTCTAACTGAATTTCTGCATGTAGGAAAATGCAAATATATCCTTATCTATCATGCTGCCCAAAACTGAATTCCGAGTGGATCAAAGATCTCAACATAAAACCAGATACACTAAATCTAATAGAAGGGAAAATGGGGGAATAGCCTTTAACTCATTGTCATAGGAGACAACTTCCTGAACAGAACACTAAGATTAATAATTAAAAAGTCAGTCCTCATGTTATGGAAAAAAATCTATGCAGCAGAAGACTCTATCACAGGGACAAAATAGCAAGTCTACAGAATGGGAAAATATTTTCATCAACTCCACACTTGACAGAGGACTGACATAAAAAATTTATAAAGAACACAAGAAACTAGACATCAGCAAATCAAGTAACCCAATTCAAAATGGGTTTAAGAGGTGTGACTGTGGGATGGCAACCCCATCCCTCACTTGATATCCTGTCTTCCTGCTTTCTAAGTTCTCCCTACTGTTGGGCATTTCATCTAAGATCCCTCACTTTGAGTCCTGGCAGTCTCCCACCTCCCAGGTCTCTGGTGCATTCTGGAGGTCTCCCTCACCTGCTATCTCTTGAGGTTGCCTGTTTCCATTCTTTATGCTAGCCCTCAAGCTTCAGTCATTTTCCTTCACCCAATACCAGATCAAGCTCCCCTCCCCTAATATCTTCCCCCTGCATCCCTTCCTCCCTCCATCCTTGACCACATATGATTGCATTCTTCAGTCTCCCAAGTGGGACTGAGGCATCCTCACTTGAGCACTTCAGGTAGTTGAGCCTTTTCAATTCTGTGGACTGCATCTTCTGTATTGTATATGGTTTTTTGTTTTTTGTATTTTTTTGCTAATATCCACTTATTAGTGAGTACATATCATGCATGTCCTTTTGAGTCTGAGTTACCTCGCTTAGGATGATATTTTCTAGTTCTATCCATTTGTCTGCAAATTTCAGGATGTCCTCATTCTTAATAGCTGAGTAGTATTCCATTGTGTAAATGAACCACATTTTCTGTATCCATTCTTCTCTTGTGGGGCATCTAGGTTATTTCCAGCTTCTGGCTATCACAAAGAAGGCTGTTATGAGCATAGTGGAACATGCACCCCTGAGGAATGGTGGACCATCTTTTGGGTATATTCCTAAGAGTGGTATAGCTGGGTCTTTAGGTAGATCTATTTCCAATTTTCTGAGGAACCTCCAGATTGATTTCCAGAGTAGTTACACTAGTTTGCAATCCTACCAGTTATGGAGGAGTGTTCATCTTTCTCTACATCCTCTCCAATATTTGTTGTCATCTGAAGTTTTGATATTAGCCATTCTTATTGGTGTAAGGTGTAATCTCAGGGTCGTTTTGATTTGCATTTCTCTGCTCACAAAAAGGGGTCTACATGAAAGAGGTCTACTGTCCTCCTAAAGAACCAACAAGCAGCTGAAAGATTCAGATACAGTTATTTGCACCCAACCAATGAACAGAAGCAGCTGACCTCTGTTGTTGAGTTAGGGAAGCCTGAAAGAATTTGAGGAGAATGGTGATCCTATAGGAGGACCAGTAGTCTTAATTAATCTGGAACCCTGAGATCTTTCAAACACTGAACCACCAAACAGACAGTGTACAACAGGGGATATGAGGCCCCCAACACACATATAGTAGAGGATTTCCAGGTCTGCGTTCATTCAGATATGATGCACTAGCCCTCAAGAGACTGGAGGCCCCAGGGAATTTAGAGGTTAGATGGTATGGAGGGTGGGGGCATACAGGTGGAGACAGGGTGGGGTGGGGAGGAGGTATGGGATGTGGAGCAGTTGGAGGGTGGGAGGGGAGAGGTGGGGAATGGAATATGGGGTATAAAAAAGAATTGCAAATTAAATTAAATTTTAAAAAATTAAAAATGGGCTTCAGATAAAAACAGAATTCTACACATAGGAATGACTAATGGCTGAGAAGTTCTTAAAATTCTCAATATTCATAGTCATCAAATGCAAATCAAATGACTCTGAGATTTCATCTTATACCTGTCATAATGGCTAAGATAAAAAAAAACCCTCAAACAACAGCTCATGCTGGTAAAGATGTGTAGCAAGGGGAACAATCCTCCATTGCTAGTAAAATTGCAAACTTGTAAAACCACTTTGAAAATCAATTAGAAGATTTCTTAGAAAATTTGGAATAGGTCTACCTCAAGACTCAGCTATACCATTCCTGGGCATATACCCCAAATAATCTCCAGTATGCCATGAATACACTTGATCAACCATTTTCATGGGCACTTTATTCCTAATAGCTGGCAACTAGAAGCAAACGATATGTTCCTCAACTGAAGAATGGATAAAGAAATTGTGGTTCACTTATACTAGGGAATATTACTAGCTATTAAAAACAAGGACATCATGTAATTTGTAGGCAAATTGATGGAACAAGAAAAGTCACTCTGAGTGAGGTAACCCAGACCCAGAAAGACAAACATGGTATGTACTAACGTATAAGTGGATATTAGCTTTAAATTACAGAAAAAAAACAAAAACAAAAACAAAAACAAAAAAAAACATGTAACAAATCACATACCCAAAGAATCTAAGTAATAAGGAGTGCCCAAGGGGAGAGGGGCTCATCAATATTACTAAGAAAAGTAAATAGATTTAACATCTGGGTGGGAGGGAGAGGACTGATTGTGGGAATATGTGGGAATGGGAACAGGAGGGATAAAGTGTCAAGAAGATGATGGGAAAGAATACTGGGAGAGATAACTGGATGTAGGATGGGGCATCTCTAGGATGCTAGAAAGCTAGGATAATGGAAAAACCTCAGGAATCTATAAGAGTGACTCCATAGCTAAGATTCCTAGCACTAGGGGACACAAAGCCTGAACTAGCCTTCTTCTGTAACCAGGCAAAACTTGTAGTGGAGCGATTGGAACATCAACCAAACCACAAAAACTTAGACCCACAGATTTCCCTCGCTGCCAGGTGTGTAGTGGTAAAATATGGAGCAGAATTTGAGGGAAGGGTCAACCAGTGACTGATCCAGCTTGAGACCTATGTCCTGAGAGGGAGACCACCTCTGACACTAGTAATGATACTTGCCGACAGGAGCCTAGTGAAACTGTCATCAGCGAGGCTTCTCCCAGCAACTCATGGAAACTGATGCCGAGGCACACAGCCAAAGATTAAGTGGAGCTTGGGGAATCCTGTAGAAGAGGGGGAGGAAGGATTGAAGGAGCCAGAGGGGTCAAGGACACCTACAGAATCAAATAACCTTGGCCCATAGGCACTCATATAGATTGTACTGTCAACTAGAGAACAATCATTACATGGACCTAGGCCCTCTGCCCGTATGTAAAAGTCCTTCATGTGGGACTTTTAAAGGGATCAGACACCATCTCTGACTACGTTGGCTGCCTTTGCCTCTTTCACCTAACTGTGCTGCCTTGTTTAGCCTCAGTTGACGAAAATGCCTAAGGCTGGTTAATATATGTGGGAGGCCTCCCCTGTTCTGAGGAGAAGGGGAGGGTGGATGAATGGGGTGGAAGTGAAAGAGAGGGATTGGGAGGAGAGAAGTAAGGAGAAGGGCTGATAGGGATGTGAAGTAGATAACAATAAAAAAACTAAAAAAAAAAAAGTTCTATATTTAGAATCTCTGAAATACAGTCTAAGATAAGTGCAAAATATAGTTAACATTTACTTTAGCATAATTTTGAGGGGTGATAGAAGTCTTGTAGCTTTAGTTTGTTACTAATAATTTACACTGAACAGAAACATTATTTCTGCATAAAGAATAAATAATTAAAAAGGGAAGGGACAATCTATGTGTTACTTTTTAACTTGAAAAATTCTTAATTATTTGCAGTTTATCAAACACACTGATTGTTGAATTGGCAGATAACTTTGTAGTAATAGATTCAACTTTTTGTACATTTGGAACATTTAGACATTTTTCTAGGCATACACAAGGATGCTGCTGAGCCACATTTCCTTCCAATTATTTAAATTTATGGTACTTGGTTGTGTTGACTTCATATCAAACGACATTGATTGAAGGATAGTTACGCTGCAATCAGTGTCTTTTGAAAGGGACCGTTGTGAGCTTGGCCTCAACAAGTATCTTTATCATTTTCTGCTAATATATCTCATTGCCTCCAAGTGAGAGGGAAGGACTAGGAGAAGAGGAGGAAGGAGAAGCTGCAATCAGAATAAATATAAGTAAATAATTAAATCAATAAAAAATGCCATGTCATGGTTTCTCTTCACCACATTAGGCCACTGACTAAGACACCTTGCTAGCATCCTGTTCCTCTCTTTTGGAGTAAGAATATCAATTCTGTGCATTGTACACTTTATATCTATTTATCTACCATATATCTACCATTTATCTACCATTTATCTACCATCTGTCTGTCTGTCTGTCTGTCTGTCTGTCTGTCTGTTTGTATCTATCTATCTATCTATCTATCTATCTATCTATCTATCTATCTATCTATCATCTATCTATCTATCTATCATCTATCTATCTATCATCTATCTATAATCTCTCTCTTTCGCTCTCTCTCTCTCTCTCTCTCTCTCTCTGTGTTACAGTAGTCTAGAGCTAATTTTGTATTGAATCTCAGAAGAGACTTTTTTATTTTTTTGTACAATATTGTACTGTTAAGACTTTAAGGAATTTTGATGGCTATTGAGTACATTTTACATGAGCCTGTTAGAACTAGAAGAATGTTACAGTTTAGGAGTGGAACATAGATTCTTGTGTTTAAACATCTGTGCATTTCTTGTGATGCTTTCAAAGACTGTAGAACCTTTAGGACTTGGACTTAGGTGATAAATACAGCGTTATAGGAGAAGACCTGGAAGATTAAAGGGTGGCCCATCTCTGGTCAAATTTTGTGCTTCCTAGTGTACCATATAACAAGTAGATATCACTGAAAACAGTCAATCACTAGAGACCAAACTCTTTGCTGTGCCTTCTTTGTCATGATAGACTCGAACTCCGTAAGCCCTAAGACAAAATGAAGCCTTTTGTACCTATAGTTGTTACTGTATGCTATCTGGTTACACTAACAAATAGTAGATGGAATATATGTTTTGGTCAGTGGTCTATTGCTTTGAAAAGACAACATGACTGTTGCAAATCTTATAAGAAAAAAACTTAAGTGGGACTTGCTTACAGTTTCAGAATGAGTCCATTTTCATTGTAGGAGGGATCATAACATATAATCAGGCATAATGTTTGAGAAATAGCTGAGAAATCTACATCTAGGTCAGCAGGCAACAGCAAGAGAGAATGTGTGGGCCTGTCTTGTGCTTTGAATCCTCAAAGTTGACTACACACTTCTTCCAACAAGGCCACACCTCCTAGTCCTAAAGTGGTGCCTCTGCTGGATGACTCAAATATACAGGACTATGGTGCAATCTTATCCAAAACACCACAATATACATACACAAAAAACTGGAAATGGGCTGATCAAACCTTCATTTTTCTACTCTGGCCGTTTAATCAGATTGTGGTACACACTCCTGTATAAAAAACAAATAGTTCAAATATTTTTTGAAAGAATAAAGTACTGAATTATACAGTCTTATTCCCTAGATAATTTAAATAGTTAAATTCAGTGGGCTTGCTTGAAGACAAAGGAGAGAGTATTAGAGAGAAAAATGATAGAGAGGCTGCATTTAAGGGGATTTAAAGACCAGAATATAGATGCATTGGAGAGGAGTTAGCATCCAACCAGTGTTCTCTGTTGTGTGTATCTGTTTTCATTGGCCCATGGGTACATTTCATAATGGTGAAATAGGCAGGGAGGAAAGGTTCTGATCAACCCTCTGTTCTCAGAGTCTCATTGGTTAGGCCCCTGTTCCTACCTCCACATTTATAAACACCTGCAGAGAGAGAAGGTAGGACCTCAGAAGTGTTTCTTAGTTCTCCAGCAGCTTGAGGTTTCTGCAGATGGATTTGCACCCTATACCGGCTGGATGGATAAGTGGCCTGCTGTGCAGTATTGTACAGGTAAGAGCTGACGCTGATGTTTCTCCATATGGAAATCAAAATTGTCGAGAGATTAATCAACAGTTAGGCTCCTACAGTGGCTTTCCTCTCTTGAGTGAAATTATCACTGCTGTAGTAGCCCTGTTCTAAAAAGGTGACTCATCTAATCAATATTCGGACTGTGGTCAGAATAAGCTCTGCATGTGTCCTTGATTTTCTGGGAGAATTCATTTCAGCATGGAAGTCAGCATGGCTACTCAGTGTGACTTCCTATCTCTCCTTATAGAAAGTATTGTATAGCTTTCCATTAGATTAGTTCTAGGGGAACATAACTGCTCCGGTTGACATCATAGGGTTCCTTTTATCACACAAAGGCAAAAATAGAGCACGGCTGGTTTCCTTTTCTCCTTACTTTTAAAATTTTCACATAGAAAACTAAAAACTAAGCATTGCACAAAGTAAAGTAGCCATCATTTTGGTTCTTTATAGGATTTTTGTCTTGAATTTCATATGAAAATGCTTGGTTTAAAATTAAGGCACCAAGCCCGGTGTGTTGGCGCACGCCTTTAATCCCAGCACTCAGAAGGCAGAGGCAGGCAGATTTCTGAGTTCGAGGCCAGCCTGGTCTACAAAGTGAGTTCCAGGACAGCCAGGGCTCTACAAAGAAACCCTGTCTCAAAAAACTAAGCTAAACTAAACTAAACTAAACTAAGCTAAAGGCACCATTAGTGTCCTACAAAATGGTAACTGTAAACAATACTTTATAAAAGAACTATAACAAGTCAGTAAAATATTCACAGCTGTGTCTGAATGTAGGAGCCCAGGTTGCTTTCATTTGACTTTTATTTAATCACTTAAGCAATTTCACTGGTAATAAAAGGGGGAAAATTTTATCTGACCTTCAAATGTCTCTATCACAGTTTAACTTACAAATTTACTTGTTTTGTTATTTTGTTTAATTTTCCTTTTTTCTCTCTTAATTTGAAAACTCTTTGAACCTGACAGTGAATACATTGCATTTTATAAGACACAAAATGATTTATTATGTAAATACTTTTGAATATATCAGCAGTATATCATTTGCTTTTATTTTAATGGACTGAAAATTTTGGTTATAGTTTTAAAGGTTGTCATACTATAATTGAGCATTCTGCAAAAGTAGGAAGAAAATGCAAGTGAGAAAGGAAAAATCAAATTAAACACACACATCTGAGTTGAAAGATATGAGTTTATTATAGTTATTATTATTACTATTCCAATTACTACATTACTATTATTAATACTGAAGCTCTAGCCTTAAAATTGAATGGATACTAACTTTCTCAGTCAGTATATAGAATATTATTAAGTTATAGGAAGATTTACATTAAGATAATGTCCTTTTCTAAGATCCTAATAAATATCTTGAGCAGGAAATTTCTGAGATTTCCCTATGTGGCTTTATTTTAGGTTTTGGTAAAAATTATTCATCAGCTAAATATTTGTTAATATTTGTAACTATCCAGTCATCTGTCCTACTGTTATGTTCAGTTACAATAAGATGATTGACTTCTTTCTGTGTTTACTATATTTTCCTAGAAAATCCTTTTTTATCATTCTGATAATGGAAAGCTAGCAGAAAAAATATTTTCTCTTTAGGAAAACTAATTTCTGTAAGTGGTCAAGAATATACTATTTCTAAATCCAACAATCCATGTGTTTTCACTTCAGTAAAGAAGGTTGGTTACCTCAGGTACACAAAATATGTTTCATTATACTTAGCTGGAAGATATGAAGTAGGCAGGAGTATAGTTGCCCTGTATTAGATGAAGGCAAGAAGTATATTACCTTGTGAATTTTGTTTTTATATACTACTGACCAAACAATTCACAGCCATTCTCTGGGAAAATTGGGTATATATATATATATATATATATATATATTTGTGTGGGTGTTTATGTGTGGGTGTGTATCCAGTTGTGTATCTGGTAGTTTATATGATAGAAACCTGTATAAAGATATTTAGAATCCAAAATGGAAAGAAATAGCCTGTTTTCTTACTTAATATAGAATGTGTATTACTGAGTGAAGACTGACTACTTGTGGGTACCTATAAATAATGTAATAAGAATTTCAGAAAGTGGGATATGCCAGGAACAGTCTGGAGTAGTAAATGCTATGCTATCTGATGTCAGATTCGTCCAGTGAAAACATTTAAATAACTCTAATACTGTTGATGTAAAATAAGTGGTCAGTTTTTATATTCTCTGTCTTAAATAGGGATCAAAAGACTTTCCTTTCATGTTGTCTTTCTTTCATTGACCACAAAAAGGTATAATATGATATATCCAGTTCTGTTTCCCTGGACATGATTGAGTGTATGTTGCAAGAGAGTGTAAAGGAAGCCCTTATGGAACGTGCTCAAAGGTTCTCCCTTTCAGCAGCAAAAGCACACGTTCGAATATTGTCTTTTCGAACAGAATGTTACATCTTTTTAGACTTTATTTATATCTATTATTAGTATTTTTGTGTGTGGATGATGGAGATTGGAGTGAGGTCATGGCATATGTGTGGAGGTCAGAGAAACACTATGTGGAGTCCTACTCATTAAACCTTTATGTGGGATGTAGGAACAGAACTTTAATAGTCAGACATGCAGTCAGGCAGTAAGCCACAATTACCCACTAAGCCCTTTTGCTCGACTCAGTATTTTATTGTTAAAACCTATAGGGCATTTCTTTATTGATTCATCTTCACTTTGCTATTTGAATTAATGTTAAAAACATATGTGATTTTTTTTCTATGTTGACATCATGTGCATAGTCCTATGGATATTTTGTATTGTCAAAAGCTCCCTTTAAGCCATGTCTATTAAGAATCAGGAAGCAAGCTAGTATCTAAATGATGAGTACATAGTTTACCAGGAACTTTTAGACTGAGTTTCCAACAATGAAGCTTGAAACCATTTCTAGCACAGCCTTGTCCTTTGAGCATGTGAAGAAACATAAGCCATTTTGTCATCTAGTCTGTGTGTGAATCCCACCAGAAAGACATGGTGATCTTTGTTTATCAGAATCTTTTGTGAAAGTACTGGTAAACCTTGGGTTTACAGTAAGCTCATGGCAATGCATAAGAACTGTGACAAAGACAGAACTTCTAGACTTGAAGGCCGTTTACTTTGTGGATATGTGACCAAAAAAAAAAAAAAATATCTCATTCTCCACATTGATCTGAGTACCCGTGTCACACAATCCCACCACTCATCTTAAAGATTTATAGATGTAAGTGTTTGGTGGTATTCAAAATTGTTCTGCAGATATTGCTAGCATGTCTAGTTAAAATGAAGCATTATTTTAAGAGGAAGAAATTGTGTAGAGCCTGTCTCTATACAAGAAAAGGGTATTTTATGTAGTTGAATGTGTATTCAGAGATTTGGGTATTTCTAAATCTGTCTTTTTTTTTTCTCACCAATGGCATTGAGCCTGCTACAAAAATTCTATGTTGAAGCCCAACAGCAATAAGAAGAATCTAAATGATGAGGATAGGAGACTGGATAGATGTTTGGGAAGTTGTGTGAGAGTTATGCAAATCTGAGTTTAAAACCTTGCCTTTCCTTTAAAATGTGTTTCTTCTCCCAATTGGATAAATTAGTTCTGTTGTCCATCACAGTGTACAGAAGCTTAAGGAGAGAAAGCATGGCCTGTTTGTTGACAATGAAGTCTGAAAGGAATATATGACATATGTTATATGAACTATCATCAGAAAAGGGACACTAAATGAAATTAATGGTGTTCTCTCTAAAGAGTAAAATATTTAAATTCTGTATTCCTATAGAATAGTAAAGTAAAAAGTTACTTGTTAGAACTGTACTGTAATTTCAACCATTTTTTTTGAAAATTCAAATTCAAAGTCATTTAAAACTAAAATTCAAGCTGCTTACTTTTGGTGTTTGCTTAAGTTCCTCCCTTTGGAGTCAGCTGCTAATCCCATCTTTCATAGACCTGGGCTTCCACCTGCCTCAGTGACATTTCACACTACATTTCAGTGGTTTTAATAGGCAAAGGGTCTTGGGAAACTTTAACCTCATATGAGTCCTTGTACAAATGCTGTCATATATAACACAGTGAGTTGGTAGCATAATAGAAGAGCCCTTAAGTCTACACTGAAAACACACTCAACTTGTTTTACATGCACCTACAGCCAGATTTTCTATGTTTGTACCCAGCTTTCTGTCATTGTGAAAGATACTTGAGACTATCAGTTATCAGTGTAGAGATTCTACCCTCATTGTAGAGTTTCAGAATGCTCAATCCACTGTTGTTGGAACCTGTGATGAGGGAGAAAATAATGGTAGAAACACTAAGCAAGGAAACATGGTTACCACACGGCCCCTAGAAAACAAGAAAGGTACAGAAAGTGGGAAAGACTTCAGAGCAGTGTACCCAATGGCCTAGTTTCCTGGCTTTAGGCCAAATGTCCTTGTTTTATTTTGTTTTGTTTTTTGAGACAGAGTTTCTCTGTGTAGCCCTGGCTGTCCTGGAACTCACTCTGTAGACCAGGCTGACCTCAAACTCAGAAATCAGCCTGCCTCTGCCTCCCAAGTGCTGGGATTAAATGTGTGTGCCACCACTGCCCATCCTAAAGGTTTCTTCATCTCACAATATTACCATAGGCCAAGAACCAAGCCTTCAACATGCGGGACTTTTGAGGGACATTCAAGATCCAAATTACAGTACAAGCTCAGCATAATTATATTATTTATGTATAAAATGTTTCAATTTTTTTCTGAGACCTGAGAAGTATAGGTTCTTACACCATGGTATTAGAAATGTATTTGATAGAAAGGCAAGGATTCGAATGATGACAATCAATAGTACAATTACTGCTATTTTTTAACTGAGTTTTGTGAGAATTTCACACATGAACAATGTATCTATATCACCATCACCCCAACATCCCACTCAAACTCCTCACGTGACCTCATTCCAAATTCATACCTTTACTTTAACTATTGTTCTTTTATGTGTATACGGTCTACTCAGTCAAATTAGAATTGTATATATATATATATATATATATATATATATATATATATATATATATATATATATATATATCCAAGATTAGCCAAATGTGATTAGAAGAAAGTAATTATCTCTCTCTCTCTCAGCAGTTAATGGCTCTTCATCTAGGATTAGGTTTAGGCAGATTTTTCTTATCCCCATTGGCTTGTCAGGTGATGTTGCCATGCTGACCTTGTTACTGCAACCAAATTGTTGTGACTTCATGGGTTCATTTCACTAGCAAGAGGCATCCAGGGCCTCTGGCTCTTATAATATTTCTGTCCCCTCTCCCATGGTTTGCCCTGAGCTGTAGGGATATATGTTGCATTGCAAATGTATTGGTTGTGGATAGACATCCCATAGTCCTTTATTCTATCTATTTTGGCCAGTTGTTGATTGCTGTGATGGACTCTGTGTGTTGCAAAAAGAAGCAATTTTGATTATGGGTGAGACATTGACTCATATGTGAGTCTAAAGATTTAAGTATTTAGAACATGGTTAGAAATTACATTGATTTTAGAAAATGGCAGTAGTAGGTTCTCCTGTATGGCCTATAACCCCTCCAGACATAAGTAGTTTGCGAGTTTTACCAAACCAGACATGAAGTCTCGACAATTGTATGAGTCTTAAAATCAAATGGCTGTTTAATCCTGAGAGAGGTCCTACTATTGCCCAACTAGGAATATGTTTCCAGTCAAACTACTGCTATGGTTTTTAGGCTTTCTAGTGATGTAGGTCTACTGGTTGCCATTCTCCTTTGGTGGATTGCAGATTACTTTCAGATACTGTGGGATCCAGTCCACACAGAGGAAGCTTTCAGATCAATGCTAGCTCTCTTCCTCCAAGTCCTGTGCCTGAAGTGTATGGTGTCAGAAATAAGGTCTTGCCTTCAAATTCTGGAAGGTCACAGAGGCAACGGAAGTAACCTATATTGTTTTGACTCTACCAATCAGCAAGTTAAAAAAAAAAGTTTTCCAATGTCACTAGGTGTTTTATTAGAAATTGCAAATTTCTTGGGGATAGTATCTTAAGATATGTATGCAGATGTTAGCACTTGGCAGCGATAGAATATGAAGGGTTAGATCAGAATAATGGATCTTGATGAGAACACAGAAAATCTGAGTCATGGGCAGTCATTAGGGAAATAGAGCAAGGGCTTCAGCAATTATATTAGTTTTGGAAAATGACAGTAATGGGTTCAGTTGTAACTGTTCTAAGAGATTGAAGAAGAATTGTCCAAATATTAGCAACTGGTCACAGGCAGCTAACTCATTTATCCTTTGGGTAAAGTACACCAGAGTTAAAATTTTTCAGCTGGCCCAGACTCTAAATTGCTATGTGATAGAGATGGCCTGTGGTGACTGTACTGGTGGGGACAAGCAGACCTTGACATAAGTTGCCATTAAAAACATCTTATAAACTACAGAAAGATAAAGTTCGTTAGTTACTCTACTGTGCCAGCATTTCTTGGGTTCAGTATTTGTTAGATATCCATTCCCAGTCTATACTCAATGGCCCATCTTATTAATAAGCAATGACTATATTGGCAACATATGACTAAATCCATTGTTGGTAATCCACTCATTTTATTGTTTTCTTGTTTTTTTTTTTTCCTTTGTTTTGCTTTCAGAGAAGAGAGGCATGGTGTGGTTCTCATTGCTTGGGGTTCCTTTAACAACCCATAAATGGATCAGTGCTACTCTTGTAAAATGACACTCCTTTCCTCCTTCCTATGCCCAAAGGACAGCTGCATGCTCTCATGTCAGGATCCATTCAGTATTTTCAGCTAACCCACACTGATTAACAAAGGATGGCTCTCAACATTTCAAGTGTTCTCTTTACACAGCAGCCTTCCTCAACTCCCACATGATGTGAGAGAGAGCAATGAGAGATTGTAGGGTAAATTAAAACATTGTCAGCCTCATATTTCTTTCATAGAGAGGATAGAAATGGAATAAGAAAACACCCTGATTATTTTAATAAGCATTAATTTAGCATTTAGAAAGTGAGAATTCTGCATAATTGAGCAAGTAAATAGATTTACATAAATAGAAAAACTCAATCAAAGCCGTCAGTGTGTCTATTTCCCACATCATGACCTGTGTATGTAAATCCTTGAAACACGTAAAAAAGATTATTGACAAGATGCTTTTGCTACTAGAGTACTTCATTCATAATTGTTTGTCCCAAATCATCACTTAACTTCTACTTTTCTCGCTTTATTAAAAGTAATTCATCATTGATGTTTTTCTACAAATTACACCTCTTAGCACACACAGAAATGATGCACACATATACACACAGATGTTTAGGCTACAGGAATTATTATAATACTATGCTCCCAGATGTGGTCTTTTGAAAAACATTACTTAAGAGAAATTCTGAAACAAATGTCCCTAAGACATGAATTATGTCTACCACCTAGACATAATAGAATAATGAGGATGGAATATAAGATCCCTTGCCCTTGAGAGTAACTCCAGAGGGCTTTGTAACTCTGTGTTCTCTGAATAAAAATGCCACATTGAGAAACTTTCCAATCAATGACATTTCAGTGTGCTTACAGTATTTATCAAGATTAGAGGACTTTTGTCTACACTCTGATTATAGTGTTCCACAGATTGGTCTGTTGCTGTTTGAATTGAGTTATGTGACCCAGTCTGCTCTTCTGAGCTTCAGAGATCCTCCTGGTTCAGCTTCTCAAAGAGTCTAGGATTGTACCCATGTTCTTTATTGCATGATTAGCTTATATGGTGTTTCTTTGCCTTTTATTTTTCTGTGTAGTCAGACTACAGTGAGTTAGGGGAGTTACGGGCTTTTCAGAAGTATAGATCAAGAACAAAAATGTGTTCTCTAAGTTATTTTTTTCCTGCGTTGCTTATGCTATCATTAGGTGGAGAAGAATCCCCGAGTCCTCAGGAACTGTTTCCACTATAAAGTATAATAGCAAATGTGAACAGAGCCTTTTATAAGGTTCACCCCTAATCTGTGATTGATAAATTGCTTTTCCTTGTCAATTAGTTCTCCAGTTTGAATATTTTATCTTATACAAAAGCACTAAACACTTTACTATAGTTAAAATATATCAATTGTGTCTGAGATATTGCAGTAGACTTATATAGACTGCTGTCTTATCTACTCATTTTTTCATATTTCTTTTCTTCTAGCTCATGGCTTAGTAGGAAATTTAGAAAAATCCACAGCTTAAATGAGAGAAACAGGGCTGATTCTAGCAAGCCAATCACATTACTTCATTTGATCACATTTTCCTAAGGAGTTTGAACAAAAGCAGAAATTGAGGCTAGTAATTACTTCTTAAATTAGGTGCATGGTGACCTTGTGCAAAAACCCCTACAATTCTGAGTAAAAAAGACATATTCCACAGCCCACAGTAGACAGCGATAATTACAGAAGTAATTCTGGAGGACAAAGAAAAGCCTCTGAGAGTTGTTGACTCCAGCTGTTCTCATGAAATGAATCAGAAATTGAGCACTGTAGACCGCTCTTAACAATGGCTTTAAAGTTACAGGGGACTGGGAAATCAAAGGTGTAGGCTTGCAGAGTAAGGCTACAGGGATATTTATGATGATGTGGAGTTCCTACCCGATCAAAACCACACACTTGAGAGAGAAATATCAATCAACTATTAAGAATCATAACCATGCAATTTTTCTTGTTTTACTTTCTTAGCCTGCCTTATAAGTGAAAGACATTTTATTTTAATTTTATGTATCAAATTTTATAATTAGGCCAGGTTTATGGTAAGCGGGATAAAAATGATGCTGTGATACCTGTGGCTGTTGTCAAGAAGCAGTAACCCCTGGGGCACTGGAGTCAGCTTGAGAGACAGAGTATGGATAGAGTCTTTTTTTTTTTTCCCCAACTTTTATTAGATATTTTCTTCATTTACATTTCAAGTGTTATCCAGAAAGTTCTCTATACCCTCCCCCTTCCCGGCCCTGCTCCCCTACCCACCCGCTCCCACATCTTGGCCCTGGCGTTCCCCTGTACTGGGGCATATAAAGTCTGCATGACCAAGGGGCCTCTCTTCCCAATGATGGCCAACTAGGCCATCCTCTTCTATATATGCAGCTAGAGACATGAGCTCAGGGGGTACTAGATAGAGTCTTAAATTACAGCTACCAGTTTTGAATTCTGGCTTCATTATTTGTTATGTGACTTGAACATGTAAGAGCGCTAAGCCTCACTCTTTCAGTTACAATGAAGTATAACACTCATAGTTGTGTTACACTACTGCATTTAACAATGTCCACAAAGCCACTATATTCTGTATGTTTTAGCTTTGGCTAGTATCAGAATACCTTAATTGAACTATTTATATAATCTACTGATGCAAGAAACCAGATCTTTTGAAAAGTATAGAAAAGACTCCCAAGGTAATATCTACTCAGTGTCAACCTAGAAGGGTAGTCAGGGCCTGTTCATAAGAAGCAAACAGCTTTCCCTAAGAAGATCAAGAATTGCTATTTGTCCCTGTGTTTGAATGTTGGGCCTGATAGGCTGAACTGGGAATAATTCCAATCCCCCTTCAGTTTACTAGTTCAGTCGTCATGTGGGTCAGAAATTGAACTCTCTGAGGAATAACAATAGTGGACAGGCTGGTTTTAGGTACAGAATCCAAGAGTGAAACACCACAAAGGGATGAGAATCAAAGAGGAAAGACTAAAGGTCCTACACTACAGGTCAGCTGGGCTACCTATGGAGCGAGAGTAGATCAAATATCTTCCCCTGCCAGACCGACGAAAGATTGTAAAGAATTGGGGAGAGGAGCAGAAGTCATCTAAGCCTTTTGTTTCTTTATTATTATTATTATTATTTTTTATTATTATTATTATTATTATTATTATTATTATTATTATTATTCTATATTTTCTTTATTTACATTTCAAATGTTATCTCCTTTCCTGGTTTTCCCTCCGAAAACCCCCTCCCCACTTCCCCTGCTCACCAACCCACCCACTCCCGATTCCCAGCCCTGGCATTCCCCTATACTGGGGCATAGAACCTTCACAGAACCAAGTGCCTCTCCTCCCATTGATGACCAGTGAGGTGAAGATTGGATTTGTGTTCCTTTATACAATTATAGTTGAGATCACAAACTCGATCTCTGACTTTATGTTCTTCATGCATTTGAAAGCAAAGCAACAAGACAACAATATCTGTCTTCATGCAGCGGACACTACGTCATCTAGTTATTAAAAATTCCTTACTCACTTGTCCACCTACAATTTTAAAACCATCAATGGTCCCAGTGAGCGGGACAGCTTTTACACAGAAATTTCTGCACTCTGTATTAAGGCCAGTGTGAAAGAACATTATGTGATCCCAAGCTGAAAGACAAAGAGAGTTACATTGTTATTATAATCAGCATTTTAAAAGCAAATGTAACTGCTTGATATTTCCCATACTGCTTGGAGACAGTTCTGTGGAAAGTTCTTCCCCCACAATGATCTCAAGAAAGTTTCAGAGCTATGCTTTAGAGAACAGAATGTTATTTCATCCAAAGATGTGAAACACTCTTTCAAGTTTTTATAAAATGTTTGAGATGAGTGTTAATTCCCCTCTCTCTTTGTAATCTGAGTCCCATCGGGGAAGGCGGAAAGTCATTAAAAGCCACAGTTGAGTGAGCTCTGAAGAAAAGGAAATGAGGGTTTTTACAAAAAGAAATCATAGCATGTAAGTAACTTAGGGACAGATTGTCAAAAATATTAACTAAATACTTTATTCTTTCTTTCCTTCCCTCTTTCCCTCCCTTCTTCTCCTGCCACATGAATTCTTTCCGTGGCATGGAAAGAACTGACTTTATAGGCACTGTTGCTGCCTTATAACGTCCCTTGTCTAATGAGACAGACAACAAGGGGGTGGGGGGAATGGATGATCAGTGTGGACATGATGTAGAGTACTTTACTTTACTGAGAAAGCAACACCATCTGGAAACCTGGAATCATCCCTGTGCAGTGCTTCAGAGGGAATGAAGATCTGAAACAGGAACTCTTTAGAAACTGAACTGATACACTTTTGAGGTACACTTATGACAATCCATTACTACACAAAAGGTTCGATATTTGTAAATTTATTATGTGTTACTTAATCCAGAAAGGGAATGGTAAGTTATTATTTTCATTTCTCAAACCAGAGTTACATTAAACCGAATGCATGGGCAAAGGAGGTGTGATATCAGGAGAGAAGCTCATGTTGTTACAAAGCACCAAGTACATAGAAGCATCATGCTAGCATATGCAAGCATATAATTCTGTTAGGAATTTCCAAAACACTTCATCTGAAGCACAACTAAACAATTTTCACTGAAAAGACACAGAATTGCAAAATCACAAAATAGCAAGGCTCTTGCATCCTTTGCCTTTAGAGTGGTATCATCAGAATTTGTACCTAAATGTAGAAAATATGCTAAACAACGTTCTAGAATCCTGTTAAACAAGTCAGAGACTTGGCTAGGAGTTGTATTGTCATATTTGTTATGTCGACACTGTGGCCAAATCAAACTTGTTGGAAGCTTTTGGCAGAAGAGAAACAGCAATGACCTGTCATGTGTGTTTGTGTATAAAGGGTTATGCTCCGTTAATTCTCAACATGACTAACTTCAATTCTTTTTGTGGAAATCAGAGAAGTTAATAAATTAAGACAGAACAGACAGATAGCTGATCTAGAAGGAGAAAGAAGCCCTAAGTCTTTTATATTTCAAAATATCATTGTAATGACAAGAACAGACCTTTACTGGACTGTAGCTGGTTTCTCTGTGAGATGCTAATTATGCCACTAGTTGACAGAGAACAGCATGATTCAGACTGTGCAAGTTGGCTTAGACTTAAATCAACTATATATATCTTATTTTTCTCATATTTCAACAAATAAAGCAGTATAAATTTAAAAAGTAGTATTCATAAAGCACTTACCATGCGTATCTTATGTTATATACTTATTTAATGTATTTTACTATAAATACAGGTAGCATATAATAATCATTCAAATATTAATATGCCATAGAATGATAGAAATAGGATCTGTGGAATAATGCATCCTATGTATATATAATTATGATGTAAATTAAGTGTATGAATATATAAATTTTGTCTATAAAGTATAATCAGAATTTAAAGGGTAAAAGGTAACTCATATACAAAAATATGGGTTAATTTATTAGGGAAAGAAATATAAATGATTAATCTCAGTTGGATTTCACTCATATTTCGATGACATTTTTCAGCATCTCAGGGACTACTGTCCTGAAGCGCTTTTTTTTTGATATTTTTTTATTAGATATTTTCTTTATTTACATTTCAAATGCTATCCCAAAAGTTCCCTATACCCTCCCTGTGCCCTGATTCCCTACCCACCCACTCCAACTTCTTGTTCCTAGCAGTCCCCTGTACTGGGGCATATAAAGTTTGCAATACCAAGGGGCCTCTCTTCCCAATGATGGCCGACTAGGCCATCTTTTGCTACATATGCAGCTAGAGATTGCTCCCATGATGAAGTCAGTATTTGTAGGAAAAGAGGCCAAGACTAGCTAATCTATTTACACCCACAGATCAGGAACCAGGTGCTTATCCATGATGCTCTCTTATGCTCTGGTCAATGGGCACTGATTGCTTGAGTGGCCACCATTGTCTTTATGTATTTCACAGTATAAATTATATAGCTGTTATGAACCAATCTAGATACTTAGAGTGTGGGCAGACAGAGATAATCTCGAATAACCTCCATCTTGACCTCTACTGTAGATGCTTTGGAGATTGGCTGGTAATGAATTATATTTTACGGGAGCTTGAAAAGTCTTGTCAGCAGCAATTGTTGCAGAATATCATAAAAATATTCTGGCAGATAGTTCAGATGGACTCTTGGTTATCCTACTTTATTTTGAAGAAAATCTCTTTCTCTCACAGGATTTGTGCATGTACCTGCATGGAAGTTTCATGGTACTTATGGAAAGCCAGGCAGATACCCTCAATAGGGCAACACTGACTACAAATGTTCCTATCCTGCAGGCTCATTCCTTAACAATATCTTGTTTCTGTCCTGGGCTTTATCTGTATACTTTCTCTGTTTCTCAGAAAGAAGGCCAAATGTTTGACTTCTGCCATCCCATCTTCCGTTGCCACATGTTAGGACATAGCAATGTCTGCATTTTGGATTCTTTTATTAAAATATATTTTAAATCAAAAGATCTGCCTTTCCATTTCTTTCATCCAGCCCTTCCTATGTCTCCTCTCTCTAATCCCATGCCCCCTTCTCCATGCTTATATAATAACCTCTTTTTATTATTTTTGCATGCACACACATATGCAAAAAAATATAAACTCAATCTTTTAAGTCTACATTTTGTTGTATGTCTGTGTATGGTTCCAGGGCCCAAAACCTTGTATTAGGTAACCAGTTATGAGCTCCTCTCTAGGAGAGGGTGCTTTCCTCTCTCTTAACAATTCTTTTTTATTGCTAGCATTTCTTTGTCTATGGGTGAGACCAATAATTTGCTAAAGTGTTAAATACAAAATTATACAGGAAAATTCTCATAAGACAATGTTCTAGTGTGTTAGCTATCTTTCTGTGGAACCCTATTTTAATGTCAGCCATTGAATTTGATCTCTTTAGTCCTTGCATAACAAAACTGGAATTTCCTCTAGAGAATAGACACTTGCGCTCTACTCACTAAAATATGAAAGAAGAAACAGGGATTAATCATTTCTTTAAATGTCAACCATTTAACATCCTACAATGTGCATGCAGATCATGGTATTATTAACTAGTGACTATTAATCACACAGTATTAAATCATAGCAGTGTAGAAACTCTTCCAATATTGAGTACGTTCTCCCTAAGCAAAATGCTAGGTCCATTTCAGTTCTGGATAGTACCTAATTTAGAGACTATAGGTTAGCATATAGAGCCTTATGGATCATGTGATTTTAACTTCTTCCATTTTTTTCAAGTTCCTCTAAAATTCTAAGGAGACAGTAAATGCTTTCATAAATACTATTTGGATATGCTCAGAAGTTGAATAGATAAATTAAAACTACTTTTCAATTCAGATGTAAAAAGTTACAGGAGTCTCCACTGCCATCCTCATGTAACAGGAGAAAGATAGCTAAATCAACAAACCATGCTATAGTTAAGCACGTAAGAGAGCCGATTAAACAAAATTTAAATGAACTAGTTTCCTGGAAGAAAAAGGAGTCCTTATTTGAGGCAAGGAACTTAAGTCGTCCTTTTTACTGTAGATCAGTGAGAACAGGATAAATCCATTGTATATGGGAGTGAAGAGAAAGGAGTCACACCATTCATATCTATGTATGGTTGGCTTAATGGAGAGCTTCTTCAGGCTTCCTACATGTAGAGGATGTTGCTTCCACCTATCTCTGATTCCCTATGGGCCCTCGAACATTAATTACAGTTGAAAAGAATGAAGACAGTAGGGTGAAGTTTGGCTTTCTAAGAAGTTTGGCTTTCTCTGGAGTTCATAGGCCAGCCTTACCTGAAAAGCACTGACTGTTAAGACTGAGGTTAGGATAGGAGAATGGAATATAGCCTGCTTAGATGCTTAGAGAGTGAAGTGGAAAGACAAATATGATCAATGTCTTGTCTGGTTGTTAAGCAGAAATGCCCACCCCAGCTACTGTGGCAGACGGGAGCACACACACACACACACACACACACACACACACACACACACACACAGAGAGAGAGAGAGAGAGAGAGAGAGAGAGAGTAAATTGGAGATATCTATCAGTGGAAGAAAGGTCATAGGAGTCATAGGGGTTGAAGACACCAAAACATGGCACACAGAATCCACTAAGCAGGGTTCACACGGGCTCACAGAGCTTGATTCAGGCAAGCACAGGATCTGCAAGGTCTGCATCAGATCTTCTTTTTTAAATTGTTTTAATTTTCATTAGACATTTTCTTTATTTACATTTCAAATGCTCTCCCGAAAATCCCCTATACCCTCCTCCAACCCTGCTCTCCAACTCACGCATTCCTGCTTCCTGGACCTGACATTTCCCTGTACTGGGGCATAAAATCTTCACAAGACCAAGGGCCTCTCCTCCCACTGATGGCCTACTAGGCCATCCTCTGCTACATTGCATCAGATCTTCTGTGTACTTATGGCCGTAAGTGTTTGTGTGGTATCCCTAGTCATGGGAGCCAGCCAGTGGAGCGGGCGCCAGTGGAGCGGGAGCCAGTGGAGCAGACTCTTTCGCCTGCTCTTGGGACTCTCTTCCTTCTATTGGGCTGCCTAGTCCAGTCTTGATATAAGGACGCTGGCTTGGCTTGTTCTGTCTTGTTTTGTCCTGTTTGGATGTTGTCTCTTGGCGGCTTGCTCTTTTCTGAAGGGAAATGGATGTGGGAGTGGATCTGGGGAAAAGATGAAGTGTGTGTAGTGGATTGAAATGAATGAGGAGGAGAAACTGTGGCTCAGACGTATGAGAGAAGCATCTATATTCAGTTTTTTTGTTTGTTTGTTTTGTTTTGTTTTAAAGAAAGAAATCAAAGTCATATTTCTATCCAAGGGACTTTAAAGTTTCAACAAGTGGAAGACAGGCAGGATGAAAGGTAGAATACAGATCCCAGGACTTAGCGAACTTCATTTCAGGCAGAACAGACCCAATGAAAGGTTAGTGTCCAGGCTTCAGATTATGGAGGAATGAGCCAATGTGGAGAAAATGGACAGGGTGACTGGACGTTACCTCACTCCCAGAAAGTAAGTGGTAAGATCTGGGAAGACCTTGATGCTGGGACACAGGCAGTTATGCTTAACCCAGTACTTCTCTTAAACATTCTGCTGGCATTCCTAACTGGAAAGTAGAAATGAAAGGCATAAAATTTAAAATAAATGTATTATTTACACATAAAGGAATGTTCTTTAAATGATCTTTGTAAAGAAGAACTATAACGGTAAGAAACTCAAAACTAATAATGGAGTCACTAAGAGAATCACAATATCTACTATGTGTAGACAGGTTGCCTGGCAGGATGCATCTCTGTTTCATGAAGTTCACACTAGGGCAAGATCAATGGGGCCCTTTCTACTCAGCTCTTTCAGCAGTTACAATGCTCACCAGCATGGCAGAGTTCTAGCTCAGGGCCAGCCTATGTTCTCCACATCTTCCATCCAAGGTAAGCGGTGTTTTCTGTAGAATGATACTACCTTCTAGTTGTGATGAAGAACATGTACTGTTTGATGAAGGGGTCATGACCTATTCATGTAAAAAATATCTCACAGCTGGAACTAGGAACTTTGTTCAGAAACCCACAGGTTCCTACGTGCAGCCCCATCGAGTCAGATGGCGATTCCCTTCAGTGACTCTTTGGTATTTTAGCCTGGAGTTACAATGCTAGTTTTAATATCTCCTTTATATGTATTTTAATTTTTTGGAATTTTATGTACAGAGTACAAAATACATAAATCAAAAAAATAAGCTTATACTTAAATAAGGTGCATTAAGGACAAAAATATAGAAAGCATTCTGTTGCACGATGAGCCTGCCACAGTGAGGAGTGCCACACGCAGTCAGTTTCCTTCCTCCTTGTTGCTCAGGTGTGTCCTCTGGTAGTTTGAAAGGACAGCACCTGAGGGTCTTCTTCTTCCAAAGTGAGAGTTATTACACACTTTTAGCACAGCAAAAGATGGAGAATATAAATTTTTGTTACATTGTGAATATTAAAAATAAATACTTAGAAACAAATTCAAATATAGCAATAAAGTAATTAGATATAAAATACGAAATAAGATTTCTGTATTAGAGAAAAAATAGAAACAACAACAACAACAACAACAACAACAACAACAACAAAACCTGCTAATATGGTGAGGTCTAAATAGGAGTGGGAAGCTAGATCAGTCGGTAGATTACTCAGGACACAAGCATGGGGTCTGAGTTTGATCTCAAGAAAACACATTAAAATATACTTAAATTGAGAAACTTGAAATTGCACGGTTGAATAGCTGGAATCTGAAGGTGCCCTGGAGCACTGGCCATCTAGCTTAGGCTCCTGAGAACCAAAGCCTAAGATTTCCCATTGGTCTCCCAATTCAACTGTACATTAACCTGCATACAAGCACATGTGTCCATGTGTGCATACATGCACACCCATACCCCCCACACATGCAGATAGACACACAGAATTGCACCTGAATGTGCACCCACACATAGCTACACACACACACACACACACACACACACACACACACACACACACACACACCAATACACACACATACACCAGCATGTATATACACACTGCTACCATATACACATATATACACACACACACACACACACACACACACACACACACACACACACACACACACACACACACACACACACACACACACCTGCAGGAAGATACATACAAATGTACCTGAATGTGCTTACAAATACACACATTGCTATATACACATATACCTACATATATACACATATGCATACACATACATCTGCAGACACCCAAAATGAACCTGAAGTGCACACACACATACTTGCACACACAAACACAAATAGTCCCAAATAAACACACCCAAACTGAACAGAAATTGATGAGCTTCACAATATTAAGATCTCCATTTTCTCAAAGATAATATTTACAGTTAATGCAATCTCAAATCATAGTAGCTATTTATTNTGCATACACATACATCTGCAGACACCCAAAATGAACCTGAAGTGCACACACACATACTTGCACACACAAACACAAATAGTCCCAAATAAACACACCCAAACTGAACAGAAATTGATGAGCTTCACAATATTAAGATCTCCATTTTCTCAAAGATAATATTTACAGTTAATGCAATCTCAAATCATAGTAGCTATTTATTTAAAGATTCTGACTTACTTATTATTAAATATCTACCTAAATGTAAAAATAAAAACCTAAACAATATTTAAAATTATCTTAAAGTATTTTTAAAAGATGAGGTTTTTTAAAACTGGCTTCTGATTTCAAGGCGCTGAAAGCTACATCAGCAAGGATGCTATGAAGTTGCCTAAAAATAGACATATTCATAAATGAAAAATATAGAATCCAGGTGCACAGTTATACATACATGGCTGGGTTCCAAGACCTTTCAGTGGGGGGACTGAAAGCCCTCCAATCAATCAATCAATCATGCTCTAAAATACAGGTATCCACGTGAGAAGGTTAACTTGTCCTCTGTGCTACTGGCTATGAAGTAATTGTTTGCTTGGGCCATTTATAAGAAGATGTAGCTGAGCATTGTTATTATTTTGAATTGAGGAGTAATTTTATTTTAGGCAAGACTATACATAAAATAATCAAAGACTTTTAAATTAATGTTTGGTAAATAAAGTCATGGCAATCAACAGTGTTAAATGGTGGGGTGTGGAGCATGTTAAAGAAGAGTCTGTAGCTCTCTACAAAGGCCAAAACATATAAATCTTATGTTATCTGGGTTAGTAATCTATCCTCTTTTTTAAAATAAAATGAAGACAAATTTTATTGTAAATATAACACATCATACTCATGATAGCACCTATTCAATGCCCCAGCCAACCTCACAGCCAGAGAAATGATGACTTAACCTACCCGACGACTTCCAGAGCAATAACCACCTGAGGAAACTGCCTTGATGGAGGAAATCATATGCTTACGATAAATGAAAACTGTCCACAAATGGACATGTGAAACAACATTGACATTGTGTTGATTTAGGCACTGAGGCAAAAAAAAAAAAAAATAGAACATTATTAAACCTACTTCAAGACTAACAATCTTTGGCAATATATTAACAAATAATTCCCTTTTCTTAGGTTTGTAGACAAATATAGAGAACATTAATTCTTGTTTTAGATTGTAGTATAGAGGTATAAAGTTATCAAACTCACTGGCCAGTACTGAAATTCAAACCAAACAAAATTTTATACTTGGCAAAATGTCAGAATGTTCTGATTTAGCATGAATCACTGCTATTTTTATCCGACAGCTGTATTGTATAAGCTTTCAAAGGTGAAGGCAATTCAGTCACTAACTTTAACTTTAGTATATTTCATTGCATGAAATTAATGCCTTCATATGCCATCAACTTTTGTTCAGATAATAGAACATATATGTGTCTTAATCACCAGAAAGCTATCACAGTATACATGTATAACCCACACACACACATGCATGCACATGCACACATACGTGCACACACACATGCAGAAAGAGAGAGAGAGACAGAGAGGAGAAAGACAGAGACAAAGATTGTTTATTTTCCACTGTTCACAGAATTCAAAGGACCTATATTTATTTTCTCTGAGTATTCAATATACCTTCTCTGAGTATTCAATATTTTCATTCT
Source organism: Mus minutoides (assembly GCA_902729485.2). Taxonomy (NCBI): domain Eukaryota; kingdom Metazoa; phylum Chordata; class Mammalia; order Rodentia; family Muridae; genus Mus; species Mus minutoides. The sequence goes on from CACVCL010011618.1 coordinate 63,425, forward strand.
GTCCATAAAAATTAGAAGTAACAGGGATTTGTGATGTCACTCTTGTTATGTCCAGGTTCAGGGGGAAACCCAGGAGAGCTCAAGAACTGTGAAATTCACTGCAATTTGCATGAGTCTTTTATTATGAAGTCCGCTGCAGATTGCATAAGAGTCCTTTATTATGAGTCTTGATTTAGATTGCAAAAACCCCCACAGCGAAGGTCCACAGTGTGGATGGACCCTGAGCTCAGGGGAGACTGGGGTTGTCCTGACACATATACAGAGTAGTTAGAATTTCTTTGAATGCTTAGGGTGAAGGGGAGGGAAGGCAGGTGAGGTAAGTCCTCAACTCAGACAGGATACCCTTTGGTAGGGTGGAATCCCAAGGCTGTAAGGGGGATTCTTAGGGATCTAAAGATTGTCTTTTGTGGGGCTATCAGGAACTAGTTTGATGGCCTACGATAATTGTCTGTGACCTCTGATTACCTCTTTTCTATGATTTAAGCATGGAACCCTAATCTCCTTTCATCAAAGACAGGGACCAGCTGCACCGGGTTGTCTGGGAGAATCCTAGTCTCGGTACCACCGAGACTGGGGAATTTTTGTCATTTGTCTTACTCAAGCTGGTACCCATAGCTACTTGAGTCCTCTCAGAGTGGCCAGAGAGGGAGAAAAAAACCCGCGTTTGCTGCATAAGGGGTGCAGGGGTTGGGGAAAACAGAGCTTCAGAAGGAAAATGAAGAGTCAAGCTGCAGAAGTAGGCCTCACTATGCTTGCTGTGGGAGAGAGCCTATCAGGAAGGGGGACTTCTGTGGGAGAGTACACAAGCAAGCCACCTGTGTACTTCACACTGATTCTAAAGTTATTGCTGTATAGAATTCGAGCATGAGGAGTTTTCTTATTCTTAGACATCATGGTCTGCTGTAGCACTGCAAGGTAGACTAGATGGTTTGAAGAATAGATGTTAATATTATGAGCCTAAGCTGGGAATTCCAAAATAAAAGACAGTGGCAGATGTGGAGTCTGTTGAAGACACTTGATGCTTTGTAGATAGCTGTTTCTCCTTGAATCAGTTACCTACTTTTTTTTTTTTTAAAGGCAATGCCCTTATGAGCCTAATGTGCCTGAAGGTGTGACCAAACACAGTTCTTCTAGACCTTGAATGCTTGCACTTGAGTTTGAGGAAAACACATGCTCTACTTGTGGCAGCTTTGACTCTGAACTCCAGTTGAAAGAGCTTCTAGGTAACTAGTTCTTTTAGGCAAAGGCTGCCACACACCACAGGATGAATTTACTCTGCTGACAAAGTACATCTGACTCTATTGGGACAAAATGCTTTTCCCTAACTAATCCCCCAATGACTTTTGTCTTCTTCTTTCAAAGAGAAACAGAACAGAGTGGGAAGGCAATGAGAATGTTTTCAGAAAATGGAGACCTGGGGTCTACTGAGAAGTATAGATTCAAATAAAAGAAGCTGCTCTTGAGGTCTCCACGAGAGGATGACTGCTGCGACATATTTCATTTAGAGTTCAGTCAGCAGTGCATAGTGATGGAGGAGTAAAAATAGTCCAACCCAGGTATGGGGTAGCATATGTGGTTACAGAGCAAGATTACTGACGATGCTTCTTATCTTCTAATGTAGAAAGTTAAAAAAAAATGCATGTGAAGAATGTCAGTCTGGACTGTATCAACCACCTCAGACGATAGACCTAAGACTCTGCAAGCTAATATGCCTTGTGGTCATTTTCTGGGCAACCATGATAATAATGAGTCAGGATGCTGAGGGAGTTTTGTGAAAATGTCCCTAAGCAGACTGGGGTTAGGAGAATGGGGATCTTCTCATCATATTTCTGTGCTATCTATAGCTTTAGAATATTCCCTCTCTAGTTATTTCCACTCTACAAAGACACACTTAGTAGGGCATTGTCCTAGGCTTTTATTGATGTGAAGAGATACTATAATCATGGCAACTCTTATAAAGGGAAGCATTTAACTGAAGGATGGCTTACAGTTTTATGACAGGAAGCATGGCAGATACAATACTGAAGTTCAACATTCAGATCGACAGGCAGCAGGAAGTGAACCGACTTGAGTTCTGAAATATTAATGTCCATCCCCTAGGGATACACCTCCTCCACCAAAGCCACATCTGTTCCACAAGACTATATCTCCTAATAGTGCCAATCCCTATGTGCCTATGAGGACGATTTTCTCTCAAACCACCACAGGCAACCTCAACTCTACTTTATTGATGTAATAACTTTTCCATCCATACATCACCAAGAGCCAAATGATTATAGGACAAGCATTAAATATGGGTCAAAGAAAAAGAAGAAGCTACATAAAGATAGCCAATACACATAGATATGCAGTGACAAATACAAAGTGACAAATACAAAGATCATTGGGATCAACCATCATAGTCACTGAAACTATGTCACTTAGATACATGTTTGTTGTATCATAGAAAATAGCTTTTCTCTGGCCTACAATCTCACCTACTCATCCAGGAGACTGCCTATGAGCCCAACTTTTCTCTATGTAACACATAATATGTATAAAAATACAGATTTAGATTTAATTTGTATTTTATAAATTCTGTAACACTTTTAGTTCTTTCATCCTCCCTGATACACTGAATAATTTTAGTAAATAGTAGAAAGTTACTCTGACTTCTTGACAGCTAGAAGGAGGTAATTTAAAGGTAGTTATTTTTTTTAACCTTCAACTGCCTGACTTTCAAGTTGTTAATTCCTAATGCCAGATTGCGCATACATATATGTGCAGGCGTAGTATTTGCAAAAAGAGACTAATAGAAATGTCTAGAAAGAAACAGAAACGCACAATGAATGTACTGAAGACGTTTAAGACATGACACTGTTTAATATCTAGCTCTGCCAAAACATGCTATAATGGAATCTCTGACTTATTTAATTTCAGGCAATACTCCTTATATGAAACATGAGTCTAGCCGAAGATGGCCTAGTCGGCCATCATTGGGAAGAGAGCCCCCTTGGTCTTGCAAACTTTACATGCCCCAGTACAGGGGAACACCAGGGACAAGAAGTGGGAGTGGGCAGGTAGAGGGAGGGTATAGGAGACTTTTGGGATATCATTTGAAATGTAAATGAGGAAAATATCTAATAAAAAATTGAAAAAAAATATATATATACTTAGTACATGTTCATGGGAAGGTACCAGTTGCTCTGTTAGTTCCCTATTGCACATCTTCCTACATAGAACAGAGGGAGCTGACTATTAGAATAGTCATTAGAAGTTCAGAATTGCTCAAGCATTAGAAATTGGTTAGGAGGATTTTCTAATTCTTGGATCAAAACCTTTGCTGATATGATTTACATAGATCCATTAGCATGGTGCACATTCTGCATCTAACCCTGGGTAATGCCTTTGTAGTTAACTTTTCAGTAAAAACGCAGCATCTCTCAGACTTGCTTCTAAAAAGCAGTAATTTGAGGTAACTGTGTCAGCAGAAAAAAATGGAAAATGATTCTATTTTCCATTTGGAAAAAACTATTTCTATTGATAATGTCTCTTATAAGTTTTTGCCAGAAGACAATTTATCTTTTAGCTTTGGTCATTTCTTACCACTTTATATAATAGAAGGTGAATAAAATGCTATAATAGTAACTGTTAGTACATTTTCATGTTTGAGTTTCCCACAATTGAAAAGAATAGAAAATATACGCAACTTGTGGTTTTACAGAATCAAATGATATATTGAATGGAACTTTCACTGAAACTATAAGGAAGTATTTCTGACCTAAGATTTAACTCAGGAGTCCAGATTCAAACTGTCTGCTTCAAAACTCTCACAGTTCATAATAAATTCTATGAGAGTGAATAATATGCCTAATTCTATGGTAGTACTTTGGTGGATGTGCCATTATGATGCTACATATTTGGGTGTGCTTATTTGGATACTGATGTTTCTTGAGATCCCTAAATCGGGGCACAAGTCTCACTTACAGATTATAAAGTTTAGAGCAGGTAATCATTATCTGAAATGGATTCTGGATCTCAGACTCAATTTACTCATGTTCTCAGAACTACATAATCAATGGATGCAGGTTTGTCAGTTTCAGAGACTCAGAAGAAAACTTCAGTTATATAAAATACATTGCTGCATGAATTTTGTGGTTATTCTCCTTTCTCTCTTCCAGATTGTCTTCTTTAACTATTTATCACCTGATGGAGCTAGCTAAACACACACACAGACACAGACACAGACACACACTCAGTCACACATACAGAGAGAGAGAGTGAAAGAGAGAGAGAGTTCTTGTATATATACACAGATCTTGCATATATATATATATATATATATATATATATATATATATATATATGCAATATCTTCTTGTATATATACACAGTATCTGCACTGCCTCCACATCTTGTATTTATATGACTTTTGTATACACACCCAAATACACACAGCTTACATACACACAGGTCTTGCATACACACACAGCTTTGGAACACATGCAATTCTTGCTTGTGAGACATCTCTGGGTGAGAACTTGTCCTCTCTGGAATGTCGTCACACTGAGTAGAAGGTTCAAAAATGCACTCAGTCAACAGCTTATTAATGGTACTGTAAAACATTCCATTGGAATAAAAAGATAAAAGGAACATTGTCTCCTTCAATTTCTTACTTGACAAGTCTTGAGCATGCATACATGCTATCTAATTTATATCATTTAGAGTAAAACAGGACTCCTATTTAGAGCACAGAAAATAAATGAATGTTGTATTCCTGAGTGTGCCTGTTAGTTTTTTTGTCAGCTAGGGAAGAGGGAGTCTTATCTATCAGGTTGTCTGTAGGCAAGTCTATATGACATTTCTTAATTGCTTATTGAATTGTGAGGGCCCAGACCCTATGTGCAGTGCCACCCCTGGGTAAGATTGTTATACAAGAAAAGAGGCTGAGGTCCTGGGAGACTCTCAGATTCCAGGTCTTTGGGACTTTCTAGATGTTCCTTGCACACCCCATATCCACCAGCCCCATATTTCTATTAATTCTTCTAGCCCTCTGTGTTTCTCTCCTGTCTCCCCCATACCTCATTCTGACCCCATTTCCCCCTCTCACTCCTCTCTACTGCCAAGGTCTTTCCTTCATTCTGCCTCCCATGACTATTTTGTTCCCCTTTCTAAGTTGGGTTGAAGCATCTTCACTTGGGTTTTCCTTCTTCTTTTACTTTTTAAGGATCTGTGGCTTGTATCACGTGTATTTTGTACTTTTGGGCTAATATCCACTTATCAGTGAGTATATACCGTGCATGCCTTTTTGGGTCTGGGTTACTTTACTCAGTATGATATTTTCTAGTTCCATACATTTGCCTCACAATTCATAATGTTCTCATTTTTTAATTAGCCAAAATGGCCAAGAGTTGGGAGATGGAAGAGACCATCTCCAATAGATAGACAGGACCACCACTGGTCTTTCATAAGGATGGGGACACAAACTTACCTTCAAATTTTTTGATTCAGAATTGTTTCTGTGTAAAAGAAGTGTAGGGACAAAAAAATGGAGCAGAGACCGCAGGAAAGGCTCATCAGTGACTGAACCAATTTGGGATCCATCCCATGTGTGTGCACCCTGACACTATTACTTATGCTATGTTGTGCTTGCAGACAGGAACCTAGTATGGCTGTCTTCCAAGAGGCTCTGAATGAGAGAGATGCAGATATTTAGAGCCAACCATTGGTCTGAGGTCAGGGACCCAAGGACCCCTATGGAAGAGTTAGGGGAAGAATTGAAGGAGCTGAAGCGGATGGCAACCTCATAGGAAGACCAACAGTATTAATTAACCTAGACTCCTGAAAGCTCCCAGACTAAGTCATCAACCAAAGAGAATATAGGGGCTGGCCTGTGGCCTCTGGTGCACAGAGGGGTGCTATATCTGGCCTTAGTGGGAGAGGGTATCCCTAGTCCTATAGAGACTTGATGCCCCAAGGAAGGGGTGCCTTCCTATTTCAGGGTCAAAAGGGAGTGGGGATGGGGTAAAGACTCTGGGAAGGGTTATTGGGAGCAGGGGTAATATTTGTGATGTAAATAAATAAAATAACTACTTTTTCTTTTTTTTCTTAAAGCAGGCTGAGCAAACAAGGGAGAACAAGTCAGTAACCAGTGTGGCTCCATGGTCTTTGCTTCAGTTCCTGCTTTGAGATCCTGCCTGACTTCCTATCATAATGAACTGTATGCTGCAATTCGCCCCCCCACACACACACAAGTTGTTCTGGGTCAGGTATTTATCACAACAACAGAAAGCCAAGTATACACTGACTGGTAACCGAGGATATAATTGTCAAGATGGGTGTGATAAAAACCAAAAAGAGAACTGACAGTATGGACAATGTGGGGGCCAGGATTTTTGTAAGTATTTAAATGCTTGAGCAGGAGGTCCTCAGTGGCTCAGTTGGACCCTTGTACTGATTACTAAGGGGAGCAAAGGGGGAAGGTTTGTGAGGAAAGTGCTTGGATTTCTTACTCAAGCAACCAGAATTATAATGATCATGTCACAAGAATTTCACATGGAGTAGAGCTATGTGTTTAAGGGGAAAGGTCCCTAATTCTAACAAAGCCATTTTCGTTATTATTTTTTTTCTGAACATAGCACATAGAAGTTTAAGTATTTTGGAAGAAGGAGGCTTAAATATTCTTGGTTTGCTTGCTTGCTTTCTGTTTGAATATTCTAGTTCAGAGGGACTAGAATAATGCATGGAAGAGAAATCTCCTCAGTTGAGATTAGAGTCAAGCAGGGTTTCAATGCTATGAACCCTTTCCTGTCTCATGGATGGTGAAATTACCATGCCTGTCATGTTGTAGCATGTCACAGAGCCAGCCAACTGGCAAAGGTTTGTTCTATTTACCAAAAGCATTTGTAGCTTGAAATTGATTTGTTAACTTAATTCAGATGCTTTGAGGCATGCTAGAAGTCAGAAGTGGAGGGGAATTAAGTACCCTAGATGATGGACTGAAAACAGGGAATTCCTCTAGGCTGGACCCTGCGACTTCTCCATGCTGCGTAAGTGATCTCAGTGCATGTGCTTCTTCTCTCAAACTGTGAAATGAGGGCAGCTGCAACAATGAAATTCCCTGCTGTGCCTATCCTCTCTATGAGGCAGGAAGCCAGACATGTGCAATGTCTTAGAATTATGGAGCCCCAGGGCTTGAATGGAAGCATTCTAATATTGCCTATATTTCAGGAAATACTAATTGTTCTAATTGAATGAATTGTTTTGAATTCATTCAATTTTAGTTTAATATATTCCTTTTGTTATAGGAACTATGTGGATTTCCTATTAATGTGTACCTTTATTATATGACTTTAATATGTATACAAATTTTTAATTGTCATTTCCATAGTAAGGTACAGGCATTAAAAAGTAATAGATTCATTATCGAAGAAAAGAGTTTCAATGACTTTTTCAGGGTAATTTCATAGCAGGTACCAAATTCATTAAAACTGCTAAACTGATCACTCTGTAGCAAATAGAACTGAGTGGTATGTTTAGTGATGTGTGAAGAAATTTGATTATCAGTGACTGCTGGTATGATGTTATTGGCATCTCGTTGGTAATAGCCAGAAATGCCATAAAATTAACCCACATGCACTATAAACTACCAAGAATGATTGAGCCATGTGGTTTGAATTCAGTAGGAGGACCTAGGTCTTCTGTGGTGTTCCAGTCACAAATTCTGAAGAAAGCTATAAAGCATGAAAAGACAAGGCCTCATAGAATTTTGAGAATATCATTTCAGGGGAACATGTGAGATGGATATTCTAGTGTTTTGTGTAACCAATAAATGAATTTCATCTATCCATATTGATGATGATAAACTACCTTAAGCAATGAAAAAGAAACAATGAAATCTGTAAAAATGATTGTGTCTCAGTGATACAGCACACCAGAATTCATACCAATACTAAGATATACATATTTATCACAAACATACATATCAGATATATAAACATACATACAGCTACATATATATGTAAATATATATACACACATACATATATGCATGTATAAACACACACATACATATATACACACTCTACACACAAAGGTAAATGTCATTTTAATTCTTATTTTGTACAGATAGCAGGCAAGTCTTTGCCTAGACAGTTATTGATTTATTTGAGGCTTTTGTAGTCATTGTGAGATTCTACTATATATTAAACAATTTATAAACTTTCAGCATCAAATAAGCAAGTCATTCATAATCTCTGAAATCACCAACTGTGAGATTTGCAATTTTGTGTCCTGACAAGGCTATCAACATGTCAAAATCAGGTTTTTGAGGCATCTATCAACAATCTTAAGAGAGTAAATTCTTATCATAAATACCATATGAAAGAACAACATAGGTTAAAATTTCAAATTATAAAGTCAGATTCAGAAATTCTCTGTTCCTTATTTTATGAATATTTTTAGGAATCTTATTTGTAGTGTGTAAATTAATAATTCCATAGGAATCTAGCAGCTAAGTGCATTCACATTGGAAGTGTCCTGATATTTGCAAGGGAAAAATAGGAAAAAAGCACTATGTATTCCCCTCAATTGAGAGGGTTTATCAAAGGACAGTTGAGTTTTCTTTTGAAGGAATGGTAGAGACAGAGAGTAGATGAGAGTCCATAGAAGTTCATTGAGTCTAATCACAGTTGTGTTGTGCACCAATTTCTTCTGTGTTGGAGTTGATACATTCCATCTTTCAGGGAAGCTCATTAACACTCAGAATGCTCTAAAAGAAGGCTCATGAAGATTCATCAAATCCTGAAGACACCTTGTACTTCAGACACAGGGTCCACAAGGACCTGAGCTGAGGCTAATTTGAAAGCCTCATCATTGAGAATAAGATTTCATTGTACAAAGGGTGCCATGGAAGCATCCAGAAGAGGGAGCAACCAACAGTTCTACCCAGCTATGAAGATGATGAACTCCAGCAATGACAAAAATAGCATAACATTAAAGATACAATAGTGGCACATAGTTTGGTTGTAACCAGCAACACTCTAATGGATCCACTCAACAAAAGATAAATTAGCTTATTATTGGAAACCTAGCCAACTACCCAGGGATAATCCTAGAAAATTGTCATTTAACTAAACCAGCATAATCCCAAAATACCTACTGAAAATTTGTCCTTATACATTCAGGTAAGTGTTGTCCTCAGTCTTCATAAAGGGAGGGTAGGGGTGATACCAGGAAGGATCGGGGTGGGGGCTGAGGGAGAGAGTTCTGAGAGAGACAACTAGAATCAGGAGACATCCTTGGAATAAGCTAGAAACCTAGGTCTATGGAAGCTCCCAGGAATCTATGAGGGTGATCCTAACAATGGGGCGGGGGGTATACAGAGTCAGAGTCTGCCACCTTTTGTAGCCAGGTAGACTTCCAATAGTGGTACTAGGAAACAAACCTGGCCACAAAACCTTCAACCTACAATTTGCCCTGCTTATAAGATGTTCTGGGGTAAAGGTAGTACAGAAATTGTCAGAGTAGCCAAATAATGACTGGTCTAACTCAAGATGAATGCCATGAGAGGGAGCCTACCTCTGACATGATAGCTCAGAGTCATAGATTAGAACCAAACAATGATGGCAAGAAAAGTCAATGAAGTGATGCCTAATGAGATTCCTCTGTTCTTGCAGATCTGTGCCTAGACGAACTGCCATCAGAAAGGCTTCTCCAAGCAACTGTTGGAAACATGCAGAGACCCACATCCAAAAATTACCAGAGCTTGCAGAATCATGCAGAAGAGGGGGAGGAAGGATGAGAGGAGCCAGAGAGGTCTAGGACACCACAAGAAAATCTATAGAGTCAACTAACCTAGGCTCATGGAGGCTCACAGAGGCTGGACTGCCAACCCTGGAGCCTGCATGAAACTGACCTAAGCCCTCTGCATGTAAGTTACAGTTATGTAGCTTGGTATTCTTAGGGGGAGTTGCCTGCCTTTGGGATCCTTACTTCCTACTGGGCTGTCTTTTCTATCTGTAAAAGAAGAGAAGTACCTAGCCTTTGGTATTTAGCAGCTTATTGATATCCACGGGAGCCTTGCACTTTTCTGAAAAGAAATGGAGGAAGATTGGATTGGTGTGGGGACTGAAAGGAGAGAACAGTGGAGAAACTGGGGTGGAGGTGCACAAATTAATCTATTAAGAATAATTAATTAATTAATTAATTAACTAACTTTCAAAGCAAAACCTGTCTTTCAACATAGGGACAAAACTTCTTATAGAAAACCAGAACCAATTAAAGTGCAGAGTCATGGAGCCCAATCCTAATGATTATGTTTATTGAACAACTCCTACAGCTAAGAATCAGGGGATATTGTAGAAGAGGGAATGGGATAATCATAAGGGCCAGAGGATAAAGAAGTTCATTGTTAGATTGTGTCTGCTAAGAATCTCAGAAGATAAAGTCATAATTTCTCACCAATATTAATGCCTAAACTTGAACTGAAAAAGGACAACATTAGACACACCAAAGCAGACAGGAAAGCTCATTGGGCCCCAACACTAAACAAAGAACTAAACCAAACTATGAAACTCTGAGAGTGGGAGAGGTACCAAATGACCAGCCCTGAAAACATGCATAACTTTATAAGTAGCATATACAGACTTAGAAGGTTGTGTTTATGTATTTAGGGTATATACATATATACATACATACACACACTCATTATATATACACGTTATATATATAATATATATATATAATATATATATATATATATATATATATATATATATATATATATCATACACATACATATCTAGATCTAGATCTACTCTATATCTCCACCTATATTTACAAACATGCATATATGCATAATACATACATACGTACATATATACGTGTATGTAACAACATTAAATTAATGAGAGAGGTTGTGAATTTGAAACAGAGGAAAGAGAGGTATATGAGAATGTGATGAGGGAGAATGGGGGTGGGGAAATGATGAAACTGTATTATACTCTCAAAATATAAAAAAAGAGTAAGAAAAGACTCAATAAGCAAACAACTCAGAAGCTTCAGGAAGACTCTGAAACTGACCAATTATACTATGTACCAGTATCCTCAAACTTATATAAGTGGTAAAGACTGTTGGCACACTCTCAGGCTCAGACCAGCCAAGTTAAGTGAAAGAGACATTCTCCTCCCTGCAGAGCTTCTGGCAAGTTGTGAAGTAGGCTTCTTGATTGGCTCTGTCAAGCTTTACTGATTATTCAATCCTGGAGTGGGTTTTTGATGGTGCAGGTCCTGAGTATGTGGGGTGGCTTGGTGTTTTGTGGGACTCCTCTCACTGGGAGCAGGTACGTCTCTAAATCTTGTGCCTGCTTTTGGACTCTTCCTCCAATTGGGTTTTCCTTGTCTGTGTGTATCCTGTTTTGTCATATTTGGTTGTTATAATTGGAGGCCTGCTCTTTTCTGAAAGCAAACAGAGGTAGGGAGGTGGATCTTGGTGAGACGTAGTGGATTATGGTAAACATGTATTTTATGGGAGAAGAATCTATTTTGAGAAAAAAAAACCTCTTCAAATAGAAAACAGGAATACTGAAAATGCAATAAAGGATAAAATGTAAAGACTACACAGTATTTTTATAGTTAAATTAGAGAATATATTTATGGATATTCCACTAGATTTGAGTTGAATCTAGAAGTTATAGTTGTATATTAAAGTAAATGATGAAGCAAAGGAAATATGATAAAATGTTTGTGGTGTGTTTACATCCTTGTGGTACTTCTCACTAAAGTTCCTGTCTTATATATTCACTCTTGGTTTTTGCTGTTGTTGTGTTTGTTTATTTGTTTGTTTGTTTTTGGAAGTACTTTACCTTCATCATGCACATCCTATTGACCTTTAATAGTTAAACTCCTTCAGGGAAGTCTTTTTGCACCTTTCATATCCCATGTTTATTAAAATTGTGGTTCAGTGTAGATGGTCTATGAAAGTAGTTTTAAATAACATGGAAGTTATTTTCCCAGTCTTTGAAAATTTTTGTTTGTTTCCTCTTTTAAAGATAGCTATAGATTTTATTTTTTACAAGGAAAATGTTTAAGCATAGTCAACACAGCAGGCAGAACTATTTTTCAGGTAGCGAGTACAGAAGGGTTGTGTTGAAAGAGTGAATCAATTTGAGGAAGCTTTTGTCTTTTAAAGAGCGCATGGAGGTTCTGTTTGAGAAGTCGCCCCTCTTGTTCACTGTAAATGCTTTTGTGTTCTAAAACATCATGGATAAGAATTGACAGACTAGGAAACATCAGTTGATAGTTTTTGAAATTTTCCCTTTCAGTAGTACCATATTTACTTTTCTTTCAAAGTAAATCTACAATGTGAGAGCTCTGCGAAGACAAATATTTAGGAAAATTATTTCCTGCCATTTACCAACAAGAACATGAAAGTACTCCCAACTGGAATCCAATACACACATATGACTTGGCTCCATAAAATATCAATTGCTATTCATACATTTCAAACTAAATTGTGAATTTGTATTAGCTGTGGGAATACAATCTCATCTTTAAATAAATTCAGAAATCTTTCAGATCTTCCTACGTATCTGGGTAAATTATTTAGAAATATGACATAATTGTTCCACAGACAAGAGTTCTTAAATAACAGTCCCCACTCTATCCTACCACAGCACAGTGAGGAGGAAACAAATATATTTATTTGAAGGCTGAAATCACAGAAGAATTTTATTTCTTTAAAATACAAATGAACTCTAGTTTTTAGAACTGTGAAGAATATTAGTGATCATTTAAGTTTACCTACCTTTCCTAAACAGTAAGGTTTCTGTTGTTGTTGGGTGTTTGTTTGTTTGTTTGTTTCTATTTTTGATAATGTTGCTGTACCCATTCATAAGATAAGTTAGTATAACTCTGTTAAATAGTAAAACCTGTGAACTCATAAAAGTGCATAGCTTTAAGTGCCTTTACCAGGTGTGTGATGAAGGTCTTTCTCCCAGAAATACAGAGCTGGGGAAGAAGATGAGCATCACCGAGCTGATGACCCTAATCGTCACCGTCATGCCTTGTCTCCTCCTATGTGCCTGCTTTTGCTCTCCTGGAGCACTCCTTCTCTTTCTTGCCCCCATCCGTCTTTCTCATGTTGATGCTTGCTCTCATATTTCATGATATGAAAGGGCCTTCTTTGCTACATTCTACAGTGGCTTCTCATCTGTGATGGATAGGGTCAACTTGGATGAATCTAGAATCACCTGGCAAATGGACCTCTGGCTCCTGGTGGAGGATTATCCTAATTATGGTAATTGAGGGGTGAAGGCTCACCCCACGGGTAAATCCATTCCCTGACTGGGATCCTGAACTGCACAATTGGCACGCAGGAGCTGAGCAGCAGCATGCATTTGCTGCTCTTTTCTTTGGCAGCTGATGGTAATGAGACCATTTGCTTTAAGCTCCTGCAGCCTTGATGACCCTCCATGTGAACTGCCTTTAAACTCTTGACTGAAATAACCCTTTTTAATTTTCAATTTATTTTGTAACTATTATCCCATACCTTTTTTTTCATGGTATTTAATTTTACTTTTACCTGTGTGTATTGGTGTGAGGGCATCAGATCCTCTGGAACTGGAATTACAGAGAGTTGCAAGCTGCCATATGCGTGCAGGTAATTGAACTCAGCACCTCTAGAAGAACAGCCAATGCTCTTAACTGCTGGACACTCACTCTCCAAACCCTTGTCAGGGTATTTGACATCACAACAACCCAAAAGAACCTAAGTTAGAGACCAAGTTAGTCACCATTCTAAGACATTATCTATGATTTTCATGTTTTACTTACAACTGATTTCTCTTGGATATGAAAAAGTCTACTAGGTACCTCTGCCAATTTTTTCTAGTTGTATTAATTTTATCTGCTGACTTCTAAAGTATATTCAGCAAATAATAATAATAATAATAATAAATAAATAATAATACACCCACTGCTTACTGAATGCCTAGTACCTACTTATATCTATGATGACCATTTCATAGTAAGTACTTATTAACTCTTGCTTTTTAAAATCTGTCTATATCTGTATTTAAACTTATAGTATCTTCAGTGAAGATTAAAATAGGAAATTTCAAAAGAGTAATTAACAAGACATACTAATACAGTAGTCAAATGGATTCTCTTTCTCAAATAATCCTAGTATTTTTCATAGTTTCTGCACTTTGCTGTTTTATCAGCAATATAAACAATAAATAGCAGTTACTCTATGTTAGAATATTAGAAAAGTAGATATGAACATACCTTATTAAAGGACCTATTTGACATCAGCAAGAGACTGGTATATATTTCACTAATTCTTTCTGTTTTTAATTAACCATGCTTTTTCCATCCCCTCTTATTCCATTTCATTAGCAAATCATTTGCCTTGGCTACTGAAAGTTTCTTAATAAGATGCTCTAATATGTCACTATTTACGGGAGCATGCCATCTTTAGTCGACAACAGGTTCTGAAAAGGAAAAGAATATATAATATTTTGAGGGAGCCACACAGTACTTGTGTACTTAATCTATAACATTGCAATATAGTTAAATACATGTATACATACCTCACCTCCAAAAGTCACATCAAATTCAACTTAAAGTATTTAATATACTTTTTATATTTTATTAGAATATTTGCTGACTGTTTAAGGTTAATAATTATTCCAAAATAAATTATCATATCTTTTAACTGAAGCTACACATCTCATGACAAATAGATCTTTCCTTATATGTCAGATAGACAGCCCTTATTGCTTTAAAAAAAATATGTATTTCCATGGAAATAATTTTGGCATCTTCCATTAAATAAATGTCAAGGGAAAGTACTCTAGCAATGCTTTCTCCATAGCTTCTCATTGCTTTTGTATTTAAAGTAGCTTTTTTTACTGTAGAGTATCTACACTCACAGAACTTCTTTCTTTAAACTTCTTTCTTTAAACAAAAACTTCTTTCTGTAAACAAAAATCCAATTGTATTTGCTAGCCAAGGCCCATTTGTTTACAGAATACTTCCTTTAAATCTATTTCTCTGTGTGTAAAATATTAGCCTTTCTAGAGAGGAGCCACTGTGGAGTATTTCAACATTGCATTCGTCTAAGTGTAGCAAATGATGTAACACGTCTCCTGGTCACAGTCTGCTTCTGTGAGTGGCTGGTAAGAAATAATAGTTAGTTGTAACTTCCTTTTGAGCATGCGTAGTCCAGTAATTGGGGGTGGGAGAGGAATAACATTGCTCATTTAGAAGATCAAGAGACCTATGTGAAAGTGATCGATACTCTATTTGAAACTTTGTAGACACCACTAATATCACATGCCTCCTGTCAATCAATGATTATATCAATCTGCCTATTTTTATGCTAGTGTGTTTTGTGAATAGCTTTAGTTTAGCACCAGTACCAAGCACATATAGAATGCCAGTTCATATCAGTTTAAGAACTTAGAGTGGCAGCTACAGAGGCTATGCCATATGTAATTTATACCACATCTATAATTCACTTTATCAAGAGATTTCAGCAGGGTTTTATTGTTTGTTTCTTGTTTTGTTTTTTCTGGTTTACTCTTTAAGAGTGATAGAATGAAATCATCTACTCTATAATTTCAAAGAGTGAAATTCTAATACACAACACAATACTGTAACCTCCTGTGACTTATAGAAGGTTACTTGAGAACATGAATTTCAAATTTACTAAGATGAATTAAATAACTACAAGAAAATTCCCTTTGTCTTATTATCATACCAGACTACAGCATAGTTTCAAGAAGATCATCTGCATGTCTTTTGAGACAGGGTCTCAATTTGTAAACTAGATTGGCCTTAGGCTTTCCATTCTCCTGCTTCTAACTCCTATATGCTTGTTTAAAATCTTATTTTATTACCAGGAAGTTGTAGTATAGGAAATCTCAAATAAAAACAAATCCAACTTAGTGAGAAAGAGAATGAATTCAGAGAGATTACTGAAAGGAAGAGGTCTCCTGCTGTAGGGAGAATGCACAGCTGTAGTATCTCAGAGGCTACAGAGAAAAGGCTGTTCTGTCAGGGCCTGGTGCTGGGCAGTTCATTATAGAATGTATTATCAGTGAGTTGAGGGAAGGATAACCAAGAAAAACGTTTCTCATAGTTTTGGATCAGGATGAGATTGGACCTCCAACCTTAGGATTTTAGAAAGAGAAGCTTAAATGAAGTTGTAAATCAACTTAACCAGAGTTTGGTATGGATCTATTTATAAGGATTTTAAAAAATAGTTAGCCAATCTTTAGTGAGATAAAGAGTGGTAATCATAAGATCTCTATGTGAGTTTATCAAAGGTCAAAATAGGGCAAAATGAGAATTTCTCAGATTTACAGGGTAGAATGTAATGTAGCTAGAATCTATCAATGTCTGAACTTGAAGTGTAACCATTGGTAGTCAAATACCACCAATAGGGTGTGCATGTTTGAATGGTATTATAGTGTAATTGTAGCCACAATTCACAAAGAAACCAACAGTTAACATTCAGGGCTTTCGACATTGTTTCCAAATTCAATAAAATCTTAAATGAATTAGTGGCAGTGGCCTCCTGCGGTTTCTAAAAGGAAGTGTCTTAGTCACTACTTTAATTACAGATACTTTAATTACAGAATATCAGCCACACATTTAGGCATTGTATTGCGTGCCGATTGAATTGCCATAGTTTATATTTACTTGATAATTTCTAAGAAAGTAGCTTTATACTTACCACTTATTACTTGGACATATGTATATATTTTAGCATGTTACCTATTGTCCCTTGTTAATTTGAAGAAAAGGCCCCCTGTTGAGTGAAAATAATACACTTTCACATTAAGAACAAGTATGACATGAAAAAAAAAAAAAAGATTGAAAATCTAACAGATCTGGGTTCAAAATCGGTTTTGTAAGAACTTGCTCAGTGACCATAGCCAATAGTTTACTCCCTTTTGGGTTGGAACAATGTCACTCCAATGAGGTCTTCAGAGGATTAGCAGCAGTATGCATTATCAAACCTCATATGCGTGCATTATCTATTTTCTCAACTTCTCTATTAGGATGTATTTGTAATACCAAAAGCAAGACTTATGACCTTTTCAGGGCATGTGTAAGTGGGGAAAAGGAAAGTAAGGTCCACAGTCACCGCTGACATTGGGCTGGCTGAGTTCTGCCTCTGTTTTCATAGTTTTCTGCTTTTTGTTGGTGATGTTTTTACCTATGAGTAAATATCAGAGTTTTAACCATACAGACAAAATAATCTGATGACAAGGCTTTTATGGTCAGACATAAGCACACAGCTTGGCATTTTAACCAGGAAGGTTTTAGTGCTCCTTTACTACTATATTTACGTCTTAGTATTTTGTCTACTTTTTGACAAGTTTGTATATGTATACAGAGTATGTTGATTGTATCCTCCGTTTACTTCCTTCTCTTACTCGCCCAGATATCCCTTATACCACATATCCATATTATTTTATAGCCCATTTGAGTCTAGTTCGGGCTACCCCTGGGCTCATAGGTATGGGGCCTGCCACTGAACATCGAAAACCTACCAGTGGCCACATTTAGAACTGACAATAGCCCTCCTACTCCCCAGCAGTAATAGACTGTCAATACCTCCTCAGCTAGAGTGGCACCTCATTAATCCCCTCCCCTATCTATGATTAAATGCTGACTGGTATGTCCTTATGCAGGTAACTACAGCTGCAGTGAGGTCGTGGGTGCAAAGGTTATGTCTTAACCTTAAAAGCAGCATTTAAAAGCAATCTTCTCCATGATTCGACTCTTACGTTTCTTCCACCCCTCATTCTACAATGTCCCCCGAGTCTCAAGGTTAAAGTTAAGGGTGATGGAGTTGTCCCATTTTTTTTTTGTCTGAACACTCAACAAACATGTAATTTTTTTACACTCAAGTTATAAAACTCTATACTGTAATGTTTATACTGATTGTGTGACTATCAGTGTCCATCATCAGTAAGAATTAACTATGTATCTTATGTGTAAATAAGTTGAGTGCTTCAAATGATCTAGTGACATAGAGACATCTACAAGTCCAAGAGCTGGCCTGCCCCCGCCTATAGTTGTGCAGCTATATACTCTCAGGGAAGTTTTTCCTCCTGGATTATAAGATTTAGAGCAATAAGAAAACAATTGAGGGTCAGGAATCATTGCTCACAGTTATAAAACCACTGAATAATTTCTTGGTGTTCAGGCCAGTTGAGTTTCCCAAAATGTGTGGGAAAAGTTTCAGAGATATAGCTTTGATGTATTGTCACCCCTGATAGAGTAGAGCTTTCCATAATATAGTTGCCATTGAAGCACTCATTATCCATAAGTAAGTTCTCCCGAGTACCCATTAAACTTATTGATTGGCTAAGCCACTGGTTCTCAACCTGTGTGCTGCAAAACCGCTGAGGATCAAAGACTCTATCACAGATAATCTGCATATCAGATATTTTCATTGCAATTGACAACAGTGCCAAAATTAAGGCTATAAAGTAGCAACAAAAATAATTTTATTGTTGAGGGTCACCTCGACATTAAACAACACAAGGAACTGCATTAAAGGGCCACAACATTAGGAAGATAGAGAAATAGTCAGTTACTTATTTTAGAATAGCCTCATTTGTGTGTGTGTGTGTGTGTGTGTGTGTGTGTGTGTGTGTGTGTGTGTGTATACTGTTGATACCCTATCTGAATTGGATTGATGTCTGTTTATGGAACACACTTACAGGTTCAGAGCTGCTTAAGAATAAGATTCACAACAAATGAGTCTCTGTGACACTTTTGGATAGCTGAAAACGTAGGACTGTTTTGTAATTAGGCTTAGATACAGAAAAATATTTATATAATTCAAGTCATGGAAGCACATGTAAAACACCTCCCTCATATAAGGAATGTTTGTGGCCACTGCTTCCCCTTTCTCCAATACTCTGTTGCTCTACAGACAAAGGTTATGGACATATAGAGTTGTAACACTGATACAGTTTTACTACAGCACCAAGCTCATACCAGCTTCCAGATTTGGGGATGCTTTCCAGCACCACTTGACAATGTGAGCCCCACTGTAGTCATTAATTCTCTTTAATACTCTCTTGCTGTGACAACCAACAGTTTCTCAAAGAACCCTCACTGGGGTGAGAAACAAGCCATTTGTTCACTTACATGTGTACTCTTGGTGGGTGTTGGCTGGGGGAATTAACATAAGAAAGATGTAGTAGGAGTTTTCATGATTTTATAGAGGCATTTGTCCAAGTTAACACTCCTGGTAACTATCTCAAATCATCTAGCAAAAGCAATATGCAGAAAGCTATTCCCTCATAGGCAGTTAACTTTATGGTTGCAGGTGTGTTGTTTATTCGTGATGCTCCATAACGCCACAAAGTATTAAAACAGAATTATATGTGTATTAAACTCACATTTTATTTTCCCATGCCTTGATATCTTACAACCTCACTGAATAATCCTAATAGATATCTAATTTCCAGAGGTAGCATGAAACCCCCCTGAGTACATGACATTTGTATCAAGATGAAGCAATTCAGAGATCATATATGCAACTACCTCCTCTTTGGGCTTCCATAATATATGCTATTATTCCCTTGTCCTAATTACCTTAAGGACAGGTACAGACAAATAGAGACAGCTATTAATCCCCAGAGGCACTAATGGTAAAGATACTTTTATCCTCCATTTCCACATTAAAGCTTAACCCGCAGTTCACTTCATCTTTTCTCATTCCCTGTGTCCCTTCTGTTCTCATGGCTTACTATATGACCTCATGACACATGTACCTTCTTCTCTGGAAGCCCACTTGTAGAACAAATTGCTTCATAATGGCAAATTCCTACTGATACGTTGGCCTTTCCACATATAAGCAAAAATACATCCTGTGATTCAAATCACTTAGTCTTTATCACAAAGGGATTTAGAGCTTAAAATTGGAGACTAAAAAAATCCTCACATCAGAAAACAATAAGGAAACAATCAAACACAGTGGGTAGCAAGTATAAATCTAGGTAGAGCTAAGCTGCACTTAGCAATGACCAATACTATGAGCAATGAACTGGAACAGACCCAGTGGAGAGCAAAGAGTGAAGCTCGGAAGAGTGGGATGTCTTTGTAGAGGAGTGAAGCAGAAGGTCTGCAGAGGAGTTGATTAGTGAAGCAGAGGATCTGAAGTACTTTGTTCTGCAAAATTACTTACCTGAAGTGAGCTATCATCAGTTTCTGGCATCAAGCTGCTTTTGTTTAATAAATATGATCAAGTAATGGATTACATTTGGGTCTGGATGATGTGCCCTTTCCAAGAAAAAGGAATCTGTTTATTCAAAATTAAACTTAGCTTCTCGTTTTAATTTCTAAATAGAAAACAGAATCTTCTAAAGGAATATATAACACCTAAGGAAGCAAACTTCTGTATCTAGGCAACATCATTGTGTATGTGTGTGTGGGGGGGGGGGGGCGGTCAGAGTATTGACATTTTAAACTAGTATTTCAAGAATACCAAAGAAAGGCCAGTTGCAAAGAGAAATAGCCCACAATCCAGGGATCCTAGAAAATTGGGATAATTACTGAAATCAATTCTAGCTTCCTAAGAACATAAAAGCTGGACACACACTGTTAAATTGCAATCTGCTTATGTGGTTTGCACACCACTCCCACTTTTTTTTTCTTCTTTTTCTTAATGCTCAGGTTTTGTAAAGGCCACAGGAAATTTCCATCAGACAATTAATGAGAAGTATTTGTGCAGCATAAGTAGAACACATAAGTATTTGGCAGCATAAGTAGAACACAAATCTATCATAGCTTCGAAAATCTATACATTATATTAACTTGGAACTTGTCAAATGGAATAAAAACTGCTCTATCAATTTTACAAGTGATTTTTAGGTTGTAAAAATATGTGGTGCGTGTGAGAGAAAGAGAGAGAGACAGAAAGAGACAGAGAGATTTTTAAGGGATGAACTGCGATTCTGTTTATGCTGCTTGTGTTTGAAAAGTTCCATCTATATGAATAATCTCATAAATTTTCAGTAATTCTGAGCTCATTACCGTCTCCCACTTGGTATGATTCACCAATCATGTAGTTGACTTTTCAGGGACTGTAGTCATAAAATCTGTGGGAGTGATTGCTAAAGCACCAGGAAAAAGTGACCCCCAATGTATTGGATTCACACTCAATGAGCAGAAGACTAAGGCACAGATGGTGTTTACTGTCCATGAGAAAGAACAAATGGCTCCACCAAAGGATTGGTGTTAATATGGCTTCATATTGTGAATGAAGATTCCTGGAAGGAAGCCAAACAACTCTTACAAAATACATCCCTGGCTAATTAGAACTTCAATGATGCTGAAGGTCTAGAGGCTCATTACAAACTACTGAAGTTTGTATTACCCCTTAAATGAGCATTTATTCTCAACTAAAGTTTGTGCTAATGTATGTAACCTAACATCTTTGTGACTATTAGGTAAGTAATTGTTACATACAGACATAAAGAAACATACTCTCTGACTCCCACCAGGCCCAAACTAAGAATAGTGTCAAACTCGCTGCTTTGATATATATATATATATATATATATATATATATACCTGCTGTACTGGCTGGTTTTCTGTGTCAACTTGACACAGGCTGGGGTTATCACAGAGAAAGAAGCTTCAGTTGGGGAAATTCCTCCATGAGATCCAGCTGTGGGGTATTTTCTCAATTAGTGATCAAGGGGGAAAGACCCCTTGTGGGTGGGACCATCTCTGGGCTGGTAGTCTTGGGTTCTATAAGAGAGCAGGCTGAGCAAGCCAGGGGAAGCAAGTCAGTAAAGAACATCCCTCCATTGCCTCTGCATCAGCTGCTGTTTCCTGACCTGTTTGAGTTCCAGTCATGACTTCCTTTGGTGATGAAAAGCAATATGGAAAATGTAAGCTGAATAAATTCTTTCCTTCCCAACTTGCTTCTTGGTCATGACCTTTTGTCCAGGAATAGAAACCTTGACTAAGACAAATTGGTACCAGCAGAGTGGGGTATTCCTGTGACAACCTGACCATGTTTTGGGGAGGACTGTGGAAAGACTTTGGAACTTTGGGCCAGAAGATCCATTCGATGTTAAGAGCTCTGTGAGGTGTTGTGTAGAGGCTTGGAAGATAATGTTGAGAACAGTGCAGAAAATGGAGGTCTGGCTTGTGAAATTTCAGAAGGAAAATGAAGACTCTTTTCAGGGCCATTGCTATATTGGATTATGAAGATTCTGTGGTTCTGGTGAGCTGGGGCTGAAGAATCAGCTGTGATTAACAAGATACCAGAACTACTAAAGTGAAAACTTTTCCTAACTGGGACTATTGATGCTGGTTAACTGGAGCTAAGAAATTAGTGGTGATTAAGAAGAGATAAGCTATATCAGGGTCCTTTCAGCAAAATCTTGCTGGCATATGCAATAGTGTCTGGGTTTGGTGGCTGATTATGGGATGGATCCCCGGGTGGGGTAGTCTCTGATGGTCCATCCTTTTGTCTTAGCTCCAAATTTTGTCTCTGCAACTTCTTTCATAGGATGGAACACAGGACCCCCAATGGAGGAGCTAGAGAAAGTACCACAGGAGCTGAAGGGGTCTGCAATCCTATAGGTGGAACAACAATATGAACTAACCAGTACCCCCCAGAGCTCATGTCTCTAGCTGTATATGTAGCAGAAGATGGCCTAGTTGGCCATCATTGGGAAGAGAAGCCCCATGGTCTAGCAAACTTTATATGCCCCAGTACAGGGGAATGCCAGGGCCAAGAAGTGGTAGTGGGTGGTTAGGGGAGCAGGGCGGGGGGGGGGAGATATAGGGAACTTTTGGGATAGCATTTGAAATGTAAATAAAGAAAATATCTAATTAAAAAAATCTCTGCAGAGACAGAGAGAGAGAGAGAGAGAGAGAGAGAGACCAGCATCATTGAGGTGACATCTTCTGGGAAGTGTCTTCTGAGAGCACAGAGGCTGTGTTCCAGAGATAGCAAAAATTGTACCTGGTGCTGCAGCAGGACTTTGTAATGTGTAAGACTTACCCAGGTGGTACTGGTTTTAAAGGCATGAAGGGGTCACACAGAGCAGCTGAGACTTGGCACTGTGAGAGGTTATGGAAGGCCATTGGTGAAAGTGCAGCCTCAGTTGCAATTCATTGCCCAGGATTGAAGGGGTCATGCAAAGGATTTGAGGCTTGGCACGATGAAGAGAGCCTATGAAAAGCTATTGTTGAAGCCAAGTTACATTGGAAGACAGCAGCATTTTGGAGATGCCAGTACCATGAGATGATCCCCAAGAACAGCAGCAGCAGAGGAGTACAGGTGACTGGAGCCTAGAAGACACGGTGTGTACTACAAAGGGCATTGCTGGAGAAGTGACCCAAGCCCTTGGAGGATCCCAGAATATCGTGAGTTGGATCCCAGACATTGGACAGTTGGAGTTTAATTTTTGCTTTTGATTGTGACTGTGCCCTGATAATTTTCCCTCTTGAAGGAAGAAAATATTTTAGTGGATCCTACAGTTAAGAGAGTTTTAATTGTAAAAAGACTTTGGATTTTAAAAGATATTGGATATTTTAAAAGGATGGAACTTTTAATATGTAAAGATTGTGGGACTTTTAAAGTTGTTTAGATCTTGGGGATGAATAAGAACTAAGGGTTGAGGCTTACTAGTGATGTGTTTGTGTGTCAAGTTGACAAGGAGTCAATTGTACTGGCTGGTTTTATGTGTCAACTTGACACAGGCTGGGGTTATCACAGAGAAAGAAGCTTCAGTTGGGGAAGTGCCTCCATGAGATCCAGCTGTGGGGTATTTTCTCAATTAGTGATCAAGGGGGAAGTGCCCCTTGTGGGTGGGATCATCTCTGGGCTGGCAGTCTTCAGTTCTATGAGAGAGCAGGCTGAGCAAGCCAGTAAAGAACATTCCTCCATGGCCTCTGCATCAGCTGCTGCTTCCTGACTTGTTTGAGTTCCAGTCCTGACTTCCTTTGGTGATGAACAGCAATGTGGAAGTGTAAGCTGAATAAACCCTTTCCTCCCCAACTGCTTCTTGGTCATGATGTTTGTGCAGGAATAGAAACCCTAACTAAGACACCTGCCTACCTAATGCTTCTACCAATATATTTGAAAAGTGTCTTGATTTATATATTTCCTTATTCTGTTCCTAAAATCTTGCTGAAATTATTACCATGGTGGAACATAGAACTTGGAACAGCCTAAATCTGTGTTTCTAGGTCATAGAGTCACTTATTTTTGGCTCTAGGATAAACTATGTCTTAACCTACTTGAGCTCAGAGTTCTGTTTCTTCTTCCAAAGTTTCAGTTTTGATCATTTAGAAAACTTGGAAAAATAGCTCCACACAACCTACTGTGGCCATAGTTAGTCAATTTAATAATGAGTTGAAGTGAGAGTGAAGTTATTTCCAAATTAACTTAATTCATACGTAACGCCATCTGTATGGTAGATTGCAAGTGACACAGAAATAGTAAAAATGTTTGAACAGACAGATTGAGTTTGATTCTGTTTTACCTTCTCCTAACTGAAAAAAATGCTATAAATCACTGCATTTCATAGGGTGTCTATTTCAGTAATCTGTGCAAGGATGGGGATGATGACTTAAGGACCTGTGAAAACTAAGTCAAAATGTATTTTAAGAACAAAATTCTTGGTTGGTCTGCTCCCATGAAGACTCCATATCCTGATACATCCTAAAAGACCCTCTGCACTCAGAGCAGTTGGTAAGAATCCCCCATACTTGCCATGACCTGTGTCATTGGAGCCTGGTGGACTCGACCCATAACCCACTAAGAACCCCACCCTCCCAAATATCAATCCCCATCCTTCCATACCTTCTACCCCTTCTGCCTGCTCCTTGCTGCTGTGGCAGATACCTACTTGGCCTGCCTGCATGAAAACTCCATATCCCGATATATCTTAGAGGAGACCTACTGTACCCAGAGCAGTTGGACCCACTGCACTCAGAGCACTTCAGCAGTTGAGGACCCTCTCTGCACTGAGAGCATTTGAGGATCAGCTGCACTCAGTACAGCTGGACAACAGCTTGTCTGCTCCACTGAAGACCCAACAGTCTGAAGGCCTCCCAGGAGAATGACTACAGCCAGAGCAACAGATCAGCAGCTTCTCTGCAGCTGTGAAGAGCCCCTAGTTGGAAAGCTTCACAAGTGGTCTGAAACAGCCAGGGTCACAAGCCTACCAGGAGACCTAAAGCAATCCAGGAAGAAAAGAGGCAGAATGAAGATTCTCAGCTCAAAGGACCTAATAATGTCTTCAACAAAAACATAGAAAAATTTCCCAACCTAAAGAAAGATATGGACATAAAGGTACAAGAAGCATATAGAACACCAAACAAATGGGACCAGAAAAGAAAATCTTCTCATCACATAATTATCAAAACACTAAAAGCACAGAGCAAAGAAAGAATATTAAAAGCTGCAAGGGGAAAAGGCCAAGTAACATACAAAGGTAGACCTATTAGAATTACACCAGACTTTTCAACAGAGACTAGGAAAGCCAGAAGAGCCTGGTCAGAGGTCATGCAGACCTAAAAGAGCACAAATTCCAGCCCAGGCTACTATAACAAGCAAAAATTTTAATCAACATAGATGGAGAAACAAAATATTCCAGGACAAAACCAAATTCAAACAATATCTGTCTACCAACCCAGGCCAACAGAGGGTCCTGGAAGGAAGATACCTGCACCAAAGAAAGGACAAGATATTAAGCATCTCACAGCAAAGTCGAAGGTAGAGAGCCACAAACACATAAAGCTAACTACAAAAACAAACATACCAGGGACTAACAGTCATCTCTCTTTAATATCTCTCAATATCAACGGACATCAACCCATGAATAAAAAGACATAAGCTAGCAGACTGGATACACAAACAAGATCCAGCATTTTGCTACATCCAAGAAACACACCTCAAAGACAAAAACAGTTACTATCTCAGGGTAAAAGGATGGAAAAAGCTCTTCCAGGGAAATTGTCTCAGGAAAGAAGCAGGAGTTACCATACTAATAACCAATAAAATAGACTTTCAATAAAAAGTTATCAAGTGTGATAAAGAAGTACCCTTCATATTCATCAAGGGGAAAATCCACCAAAAGAAAGTCTCAATTCTGAACATCTATGCCCCAAATGGAAGAGTACCCAAATTTATAAAAGAAACTTTACTAATACTCAGAACACACATTGAGCCCCACACAATAGTAGTGGGAGATTTGAACACCTCACTCTCACCAATGGACAGGTCATTGAAACAGAAACTAAACAGAGACACAGTGAAACTAAGAGAGGTTATGAACCAAATGGTTTCAACTGACATCTACAGAACATACCACCCTAAAAAAAAGAATACATCTTCTTCTCAGTACCTCATGGCACTTTCTCCAAAATCAACCATATAATTGGTCACAAAACAAGCCTCAACAGATACAAGAAGATTGAAGTAATACCATGACTCCTATCAGATCATCATGGCCTAAGGCTGGTCTTCAATTAACAGCAAAAACTACAGAAAGCCCACATATACGAGGAACGTGAACAACTTTTTACTCAATGATAACTTGGCTAGGGAAGAAATAAAGAAAGAAATTAAAGACTTCCTAGAAATGAATGAAAATATTGACACATCATGCAAAGACTTATGGGACACAGTGAAAGCAGTGCTAAAAGGAAAGTTCATAGCACTAAGTGCCCTGATAAAGCAACTGGAGAGATCTTACACTAACGATTTAACAGCACACCTGAGAGCTCTAGAACAAACAGAAGCAAACTCACCCAAGAAGAGTAGAAGGGAGGAAATAATCAAACTCAGGGCGGAAGTGAACCAAATAGAAACAACGAACACAATACAAAGAATCAGAAAACACAAAAGCTGGTTCCTTGAGATGATCAACAAGATAGATAAACCTCTAGCCAAACTAACTAAAGGGCCAAGAGGCAGTATACAAAATAATAAAATCAGAAATGAAATGGGAGATGTAACAGCAGGAACAGAGGAAATTCAACAAATCATCACATCCTACTATAAAAACCTATACTCAACAAAACTTGAAAATCTAAATGAAATGGATGGTTTTCTAGATAGATGCCACATACCAAAGTTAAGTCAAGAACAGGTAAATTGTCTAAACAGGACCATATCACAAAAGGAAATAGAAGTCATTAAAACCTCCCAACCAAGAAAAGCCCAGGGACAGAAGGATATAGTACAAAATTCTACCAGACCTTCAAAGAAGACATGATACCTATTTTCTTCAAACTGTTCCATAAAATAAAAACAGAAGGAACACTGCCTAACTTGTTCTATGAAACCACAATTACTTTGATATCTAAACTACACAAGGACCTGAGCAAAACTGAAAACTTCAGACCAATATTGCTTATGAATATTGATGCACAAATACTCAATAAAATTCTTGCAAGCTGAATCCAAGAACACATTAAAACCATAATTTACCACTATCAAGATCACTCCAGTGATGCAAAATTGGTTTAATATATGAAAATCCATTAACATAATCTACTATATAAACAAACTTAAAGAAAAAAAATCACATAATCATCTCCTTAGGTGCAGAAAAAGCATTTGACAAAATACAACAGCCCTTCATGTTAAAAATATTGTAGAGATCAGGATTTCAAGGCCCATACCTAAACTTAATAAAAGTAGTTTATTGCAAACCAACAGCCAATATCAAATTAAATGGAAACATACTTAAAGTTATCCCACTGAAATTGGGGACAAGACAAGGAGGTCTGCTCTCCAATATTCAATATAGCACTCGTACAGTTAGCTAGAACAATAAGACAACAAAAAGAGATCAAGGGGGATACAAATTTGTAAAGAAGAAATAAAAAGGCATTACTATTATGAGGATATGATACTCTACAAAAGTGACCCCAAAAATTCTACCAGAGAACTTCTCCAGTTGCTAAACAGCTTCAGCAAACTGGCTGGATATAAAATTAACTCAAATAAATCAGTAGCTTTCCTTTAGCAAAGGATAAACAGGCTGAGAAAAAAATTAGGGAAACAACTTTCTTCATAATAGCCACAAATAATATAAAATATCTTGGGGTAACTCTAACCAAACAAGAGAAAGACCTGGATGATAAAACTTCAAATCTCTCAAGAAAGAAATTGTGGAAGACCTCAGAAAATGGAGAGATCTCCCATGCTCATGGATTTGCAGAATTAACATAGTAAAAATGGTCATCCTACCAAAGGCAATCTATAGATTCAATGCAATCCCAATCAAAACCCCTACACCCTTCTTCAAAGACATGGAAGGAGCAATTCTCAAATTCATCTGGAGAGGCAACAAACCCAGAATAGGGAAAACATTTCTTAACACTGAAGAACAGCTGGGGGAATCACCATCCCTGACCTAAAAAACCAAACCAAACCAAACCAAACCAAACCAAAACAACCCAACCCAAACCAAACCAAACCAAACCAAACCAAACCAAACCAAAACAACCCAACCCAACCCAACCCAACCCAACCCAACCCAACCCAAACCAAACCAAACCAAACCAAACCAAACCAAACCAAACCAAACCAAAACACAACAAAACAAAACAAAACAAAACAAAGCAAAACAAAACAAAACTACATGCTATTGGTGCAGAAACAGACATGTTGATCACTGGAACAGAATTGAAGACCCAGAAATAAAACCTCACACTTATGGTCACTTGATCTTTGACAAAGACACCAAAAAGTAACAATGAAAAGAAGAAAGCATCTTCAATAAATGGTGCTGATCTAATTGGCTGTCTATATGTAGAAGAATGAAAAACCCTTGTTTGTCACCTTGTACAAAGCTCAAGTCCAAGTGGATCAAGGACCTCAACATAAAACCAGATACATTGAATCTAATAGAAGAGAAAGTGGGAAAGAGCCTGAACTCATTGGCACAAGGAGAAATTTCCTAAACAGAACTCCAATGGTTCATGCATTAAGATAAACAATTGATAAATGGGACCCCATGAAACTGGAAAGCTTCTGTAAGGCATAGGACATAAGATAAATCAGCAACCTACAGATTGGGAAAAAAATCTTTACTAACCCTACATCCTATAGAGGGCTAATATCCAAAATTTATAAAGAACTCAAGAAGTTAACCACCAAAAGACCAAACAACACATACAAAAATGGGTTATAGAACTAAACCCAGAATTCACAACTGGGGAATCTAGAATGGCTGAGAAACACCTAAAGAAATGTTCAAAGTTTTTAGTGATCAGAGAAATGCAAATCAAAACGAATCTGAGATTCCATCTTATACCAATCAGAATGACTAAAATCATAACCTCAGGTGGCAACACATGATGAAGATGATATGGCAAAAAAGGAACGCTCCTCCATTGCTGATGAGATTGCAAACTGGTACAACCACTCTGAAAATCAATCTGGAAGTTCCTCAGAAAATTGGAAATAGATCTACCTGAAAATTCAGCTATACCACTCTTGGGAATATACCCAAAATATGCCCCATCATGCCTCCGGGGCACGTGTTCCACTAAGGTCTTATCAGCCTCATTTGCTATAGTCAGAATCTGGAAACAACCTAGATGTCCCACAACAGAAGAATACAGAAATGTGGTTCATTTATGAAATGGAATACTACTCAGCTATGAAGGACAAGGACATCCTGAGTTTTGCAGGCAAATGGATGGAACTAGAAAATTGTATCCTGAGTGAGGTAACTCAGAACCAAAAGGACATGCATGTTATATACTCACTAATAAGTGGATATTAGCAAAAACCAAACAAACAATGATCAAACAAATAAACAACAACAACAACAACAACAAAAAATGTACAGAATTGCCAAGATACAGTCCACAGAACTCAAAAAGCTCAACAAGCTGAAGTGTCCAAGTGAGGATGCCTCAGTCCCACTTGGGAGAGAGAAAAGAGCAATCACAAGTGGGGAGGGAAAGAAGAACCTGGGGGAAATTGGGGGAGAGGGGAACCTGATCTGAGGTGAGAGACTCCCAGGACTCAAAGGGAGGGACCTTAGATGAAAGGCTGTACAGTAGGGAGAAGGAACTTATAGAGTCCACCTCCAGCAGTAAGTTTCAGACTGCCCTCCGAAAGATGCAACAAGCAGCTGAAAGAGTCAGACGCAAATATTTGTACCCAACCAATGGACAGAAGCAACTGATCCCTGTTGTTGAATTAGGGAAAGCTGAAAGAAGCTGAGGAGAAGGGCAATCCTATAGGAGGACCAGCAGTCTCCATTAATCTGGACCCCTGAGATCTCTCAAACACTGGCCCACCAAACAGACAGCATCCACCAACTAATATGAGGCTCCCAATGCACATACAGTAGAGGACTTCTGGGTCTGTGTTCATTCAGAGATGATACACCTAACACTCAAGAGACTGGAGGCCCCAGGGAGTTTAGAGGTCAGGTGGGGTGGGAGGTGGGAGCATCCACATGGAGACGGGGTTGGGTGGGTAGGAGGTGTGAGATGTGGAGCAGACAGACGGTGGATGGGGGGGGACCAGGAAACGGAATATGGAGTGCAAAAAAACTAAAATTAAAATTAAAAATAAAATTAAATTAAAAGAAAAAAAAAGAACAAAATTCATTTACATGTTTTAAAATTAATGATTTTATTCATTTACAACCCTCATGTTGCTCCCTCCCAGTTCTTCTCCCAGAGTTCTTCCCCCATCCCCATCCCCATCCTCTTTTCCTCTGAGATGGTGCTTCACCATCCTCCTTCGCTGGGGCATCAAGCAACCTCACCCACTGAGGCCAGACAAGGCAGTCGTCTTCTACACATGTGTCAGGGGCCTCAGACCAGCATTTGTACGATCTTTGGTTAATGGTTTAGTCTCTGAGATTCCCCCAGAAGCCCTGGTTAGTTGACACTGTAGGTCTTCCTATGCTGTGCCATCCTGTTCAGCTTTTAATCCTTCCCCTAAATCTTGCATAGGGATCCCCATACCTCAGACCAATAGTAGGTTCTAAGCAACTGCATCTGCCTCAGTTAGCAGCAGGTAAAGCCTCTCAGAGAAAAGCCATGCTAGACTGCTACTTGTAACCACAACTTAGCATCAGTAATAGTTTTATGGTTTGGTGCTCACCCATGGGATAGATCCCAAGTTGGCCAGGACATTCTTTCAGTCTCTGCTCCATTTTGTGCCTCTATTTCTTTTAAACAGGAACAATGTTGGGTCACAAGTTTTGTAGGTAGGTTGTAGTCTCCATCATTTTACTGCAGGTCCTTTCTGTCTACTGGAGGTTGTCTCTTCAGTTCCATCCCCCCCCCCCCTACTGTTGAGAATTCAGCTAAGGTCCCCTACACTGAGTCCTGGGATCCTCTCATACTCCAGATCTCTAGGACATTCTAGAGGTTTCCTCCACTTCTACCCAAACCCCTGGCATCTGCACATTTCCATTCATTCTCCTAGCCACCTGGGTTTCTCTTCTGTTCCCCCATACCTGGTCCTACCCCCATTTTGCACTCCTGCTTCCCTCTCCCACTTCCTTCCCTTCCTCCCTCCCTCCCTCCCTCCCTCCCTCCCTCCCTTTATAATATAAAATACCTTTGTGTGACTCTAACTAAGGAAGTGAAAGATCTATATGACAAGAACTTCAAGTCCCTGAAGAAAGAGTAGTCTCTGCAGGGAAGCTCTCCTTTTGTAGGGAAGGTGCACTGAGGTCTGGTATTCAGACCTGCCTCTTGGCTAAAGATGAAGGTCCGATATATGGCCTGTCCCAGAAGATGTGTTGCCTCAGCAGCCTGCACACACACCTGCATAGACTGGTCTCTGAGTGATCCAGGACCCAAGTTTCCTCCCTCTCGAGCTCCGGCAGGCAAAGCCCTCCCCGGCTGATACCTCTTCTCAGGGTGGAGGAAGGTGCCCGGATAGTCTGTAGACTTTTTAAAGTCTAATATTTTTTGAGTTGTTTATGTATGTTGCAGATTAGCCCTCTATCAGATGTAGGGTTAGTGAAGATCTTTGCCAAATATGTAGGCTGCTTTTTTTTTTTTTTTTTTTTTTTTGACCTATTGACAATGTCCTTTGCCTTACAAAAGCTTTTAAGTTTCAAGAGGTCCCATTTTTTCAGTTGTTGATCTCAGATCCTGAGCCAATAATATTCTGTTCAGGAAATTTTCCATTATGTTCGAAGCTATTTCCTAGTTTCTCTCGTGCTAGATTCAGTGTATCTAAATTTCTGTGTATCTGGTTTTATGTTAAGGTCCAGGGTTCACTTAGTCTTGAGCTTTGTTAAAGGTAATAAATATGAATCTTTCTGCATTCATCTACAAGCAGTTATCCAGTTAGACCAACACCAATTGTTGAAGATGCTCTTCTTTTTTTCACTGTATGTGTTTGGCTTCAGTGTTAAAAAATCAAGTGTCCAAATGTGTGTGGGTTTACTTCTGGGTCTTTGGTTCTATTCTATTGATCTACCTGTCTGTCTCTGTACCATGTGGTTTTTATCACTATTATTTTATAGCAGAACTTGTAGTCAGGGATGGTGATTCCCGCAGAAGTTCTTTTATTTTTGAGAATTGCTTGGCTACCCTGTTTTGTTTTGTTTTTTCCCCCATCTGAAATTGAGAATTTCTCTTTCCATGTCTGTGAAGAATTCTGTTGGAATTTTGATGGTGATTGCATTGAATCTGTAGATTGCTTTTGGTAAATTGGCCATTTTTTACTATGTTAATCCTGCTGATTCATGAGCATGGGAGATCTTTCCATCTTCGGAGGTCTTACTCCATTTCTTTCTTCAGAAACTTCAAGTTCTTGTCATGCAGATCTTTCCCTTGCTTGGTAAGAGTTACACCAAGATATTTTATATTATTTGTGGCTATTGTAAAGGGTGTTGTTTCCCTAATTTCTTTCTCAGCCCATTTATCATTTGTATAAAGGAAAACTACTGATTTGTTTGAGGTAATTTTATATCCAGTCACTTTGCTGAAGTTGTCTATCAGCCATAGGAGTTCTCTGGTAGAATTTTGGGAGTCACTTCTGTGTACTATCATATCATCTCCAAATAGTTATGTTTGACTTCTTTTCCTATTAATATCCCCTTGATCTCCTTTTGTTCTCTTATTGCTCTAGCTAGAACTTCAAGTATTGTACTGAATAGATAGGTAGATAATGTACAGTCTTGTCTAGTCCATGGCAGTGCTTCAACTTTCTCTCCATTTAATTTGAGATTGGCTGTTGGTTTGCTGTTTATTGCTTTTATTATGCTAGGGTATGCCCCATAAATTTCTGATCTCTCCAAGTCTTCTAACATGAACTAAATTCTGATGGTCTCAAATTACATAGGCTTCAGTGGCTTATTTTATTGGGCTTGCCTTTTGCCATCTGTTTGTTTCTGATGTTAACTGTCCTTGGTGTTTCAGATTGGAGTAGGCCTCCTTGGAGGCAAGTGGAGGTATGTGACCTGGGTTAAAGCAGGCCTCCTGGGAGGCAGGCAGTGCTGTCTCTGATTAGAGCTGACCTATGTCCCTGATTAGAGCAGTCCTCCTTGGAGAATGGCAGGTGTGTAGAGTTGGTGAAGCAGTCAGGCTGTTCTGCCATGGGTGTATGTGGAGGAGCAGTCAGGAAGGGTGATGAGACTACAGCAGGGCAAGACAGATCCCAGATGTGCTGGACTCTGTGGGGGTCCCAACTGGCATGAGTATTGAGGTAGGAGTCTCACCTGTGTCCTTGTTTAGGGCAGGCTTACTGGGAGAAAGGCATGGCTGTGGGGTTGGAGAGCAGACATGCAGATGTGCCACAGGTGCTGGTAGAAGAGCAGGCTGGAAGGGCAATGGAAGAATGAAATTCTTACCTGGTTCTCAGAATAAGAATTGCACTTTAAACAACCAACTCCAAAATAAACAGCAATCTTTGGAGAGAATGGGTGGGGCTATAACCCTTTTCGGCTCTTGCCCTAAACTGGAAGAAGAGGAACTAATCTGCCTTAGCCCAGTTTTTCTCTCAAACATGCTGTTCTTGTAGTCTGTCACAAGGTTCACCACTGCCCCTGTCTGCTTTAAGGAAAATACTTATAATTTGTCCACACTGAAGTATATTTCTAACCAAATTCCCATAGCCAAATATGAAAAGCCTTAAAACTTGGCACAAAACAGACTAATTGTAAATGAGAGCTACTAAATACATTTTATGGAGCTGGACAGAGGTGAAACTCAGAAAGTGTTGGATGAACTGAATTTTGAGTTCCAGACATTGTACGAATAACCAGTGCTTTGATTTACTAAAATTAAGCATTCTGATTTATAACCAGATAAAATTAAATCCTGTAGGAAAGTTTTGTGTTCTTTTTAGAACTACAATAGACTCATGATTGCATTAAAATTCTTCCCCATGTACAGAGTTTCAATCTTGGATTTTATGATTTAGTCTAAAGAACCTTTAAATGTATTTCCTATCTGTGATGGTTGGTATTGTCAGCTTCACAAACTCTAAGGTAATCTAGAAGTCAGTTTTCGGGGGCACATCCTTTAGGTTAACCTCTGGGAATTCCTGTTGGACATTGACTTAGTTGCATCAAGAGAGACAGAATGACCTATCCACTGTGTATTTTTGATTCCCACTTGGAGTCCTGGATTGTGTCAATGACACCATCTGCATCATGTTTTCATTGCCCTCTGCTTCACAAATTTGAGTGTGTTATAGGTAGGCACTCCATGTTCCTGCCATGGTAGACTGTATTCTTGACCTCTGAGCCAGAATAATTCCTTGCCTCCTTAAGCTGATTATTTTCAGAGTAGGTTTTCTTAGCAATAGGACAATATCTAAAAGCAACTCATCCATGCAGAGGGAATTTTGAAGTGCTATCCTAAAGCTCATCATCTTGTAAGATGTTAAGTAGGCCTTCATTGTGCTATATAACTTCTTTTATCCACTTGTATTTGCCTTTTCTAAGATGAGTGTGTCTCTTTGCATGTTATCATACTAGACAAAAACAATTTACTTAAAGTCTGGAACCATGAACCATAGTTTGTAGTAGGCATTGCTCTCCTTTTTAATATATAAATCTCTCTCTCTCTCTCTCTCTCTCTCTCTCTGTGTGTGTGTGTGTGTGTGTGTGTGTGTGTATATACTTGATACCCACAAACACACTTTGGCACTTATATAAAAATGGATGGATATCTTTCTGTAAAAAAGGTCAAATAAAGGATTTGAAAATTGTGGCGATAAATGAAAAATGTTAATGGTGTATTGTTCAATACATCTCCCTTCTTTCTAAATGTTTGCAATAATTACTGGATTAGAAGGTCATCTCGTGTTCCATGTAGCCCAAGGTAGGTGGGAGCCACATACCTTAAAATCTAAGTTTTGTATGTAGAAAAGCTATGTGTATAAGAATGGTAAATTGCAAAAGTGCACCTGGAGACTCAAAATAAAGTACATTATGAAATTAAAAAACAATTTGCCTTGAAGTTCTGGTGTGAAGAATATGTAGTGCTGATTATTTTATACGGTTAATGGTGCCATTTGAAATGACTACTTTTCATAGTCTAAATTCTTACCCTCCTCTTATAGCACGGTGGAACTGATTACACAAAAATAAAACCTAATCTTCTTCCAAGTCATATGTTTTACAAATTCAGTTTAACTCCAAGCAATTACATGGAAAATTAAAGGATTTCATTGGAAAAGAAATGGATTTAGAGGCAGTGTGAATTTCAAGACCCTCCATTTTCTTAAACAACATCTAATCAAACAGGCACATAAAACCTGTAAGATCTGCATTTTTTCCCCTCACATTTCTCATTCTCCTTCTTTGAAAACAAAGTGAAGAAACAATATTGACCTCTCAGGGCTTATTCATAACGTTCTGAGGTTAACAGGGTCTCCTGCCTTAGTTCTGAATGACTGCTAGTTTTTAAATAAATGTTTTGAAGTTTTCTCCAAACTTCAAAGCTCAGGGATAGCTGTGTGCTTAAAGGAAGTATACCCCTCAACCTATGGGTCAATCACACTTCAAAAAAGTCAGAGTAGGGAAGAAAGAAAGGTACTTAATGGTGGTATGAACAGGAAAAGATGTATGAATAGATACAAATATAAGGAACCCCTGCTAAGAAGGCTTGACTCTGATGACTACTGCTCGTAACCTAAACAAACAAATATCTATAATTGGGTAGGATTATATCTGCTACTCCTATTGTGTTCCACTGATCTAAGTGTCTACTTATGCAAATACCACATGGCCATTGCTACTTTGCCTCTGTATTTGAATTTAAATTTAGTATGGTAATATTTACAGCATTATTGTTTTGCTCAGAACTACTGTGGCCACTTCTCTCTCTCTCTCTCTCTCTCTCTCTCTCTCTCTCTCTCTCTCTCTCTAAATATGTGATTCTTTTCTTGTGAGTATAAAAAATAAAATGTTATAATCATCTTTCAAGAAATTTTATGTTAAAAGAATAATATCCTTATTGCAAATTATATTGCAAATTATTCTTCTCTTCTCTTCTCTTCTCTTCTCTTCTCTTCTCTTCTCTTCTCTTCTCTTCTCTTCTCTTCTCTTCTCTTCTCTTCTCTTCTCTTCTCTTCTCTTCTCTTCTCTTCTCTTCTCTTCTCTTCTCTTCTCTTCTCTTCTCTTCTCCTCTCCTCTCCTCTCCTCTCCTCTCCTCTCCTCTCCTCTAGTTGGATATTTTCTTTATTTACATTTCAAATGTTATCCCTTTCCCTGTTTCCCTTCTGGAAACTCCCTATCTCATCCCTCCTCCATCTGTGTCTATGAAGGTGCTTCCCCACCCACATAACCACTCCTGCATCCCCACCCTGGCAGTCCCCTATACTGGGGTATCGAGCTTTCCCAGGAACAATAGCCTTTCTTCCCATTGATGCCTGATAAGGCCATCCTCTGCTACTTATGCAGCTAGAGCCATGGGTTCATCCGTGAAATATTTTTAATTAGAGAAATCACTCATAACTTAAGAGATTGTTCTATGATCTAGTATTTACTTAAAAGTAATATTTTTCTCATATTAAATAATATTTTAAGTCTTGCTTTTGTTCTTTTCTATAAAGATGTTTGCTATGTGATAACTGGAATCACACAAGTATCATTCATACATACATAAATATGTATATATGAACATATACACATACTGTACATATATATGTATTTAAAATTGAAAGTACACTTTATGGACTTGAGCCTAATATTACCAATATTAATTTTAATAGTTTATTATAATATTTTTACACATCCAGATATACATGAAATTTGCAAGAATATTGTGATTTGCTGAAAAATTTGGAAGAACAACAGTCACTAGTAACTTTTTTCTAAGTACTCCAGGACTCATACTATTTCTTGTACATCAGAAGCACAAATGGTTTTGGTTTAATAATATAACATTCAGACCAGTAATAAGAATAAATATTTAAAATAACACAAATATAAAATGAAAAATACATATTTGTATGTTTTGTTTTTGGGTTTTTTTTTTTTTAGCAAACCAAAATTCCTTTTTCAAAAGCATGCCTCTAATTCAACATTATTGGCAAAGACTTAGTTTTTCTTGAGGTTTAAATGTCAAAATGAGCCTTCCTTTAAATTGGCCTATTTTTCAGTACTGAAGGCTGTCTCCTGAGTGAATGGTTGTGATTACATATTCAATCAATATAAGAATAATCTAGTATTGAAGGAAAAAGAAATAAGAAACAATCAAGGCATTTGATAACAAGTCATTTGCTATATTGTTTTTAGACAAAATAACGACTCAGTAAATGGCTGGAAAGTGTTCAGTGGACAGTATGCTCAGCAGGACTGAATCTCAGGCTGTG
Source organism: Mus minutoides (assembly GCA_902729485.2). Taxonomy (NCBI): domain Eukaryota; kingdom Metazoa; phylum Chordata; class Mammalia; order Rodentia; family Muridae; genus Mus; species Mus minutoides. The sequence goes on from CACVCL010011618.1 coordinate 101,229, forward strand.
ATCTGAAAGAAGAGCTAAAGTTTAGGACAAGCAACGAAAATAGCATCACCAAGAACAACATTTTGTACCTAATCAACGTTAACCTTCTGCAAATTGCAAAGTTCTACTTCTGGGAAAATTTTGTAATTTTAATATAGAGTTCTCACTTAATCTGAATGATAAGTTGTTTATCAAGATCAGCTGAAGAAGTTGCTTCAGCACAAAATATGGAGCCCTGATTAAAGAAAAGGCATAATTTTGAGCCAACCTTATACTAATAGAAAAAAAAATCAACTTTATTAGGGAATTATTCCACACAAGCCGTAGAACATTTCCATGAAGGGGAGAAATGGCTGATTGCATTTAAGTTATAGAAATATCATCTTTGTTTACCACTCCATTTTCAGTAGTGCTCCTTAGAAAATTAAATGTAACTGGTTTTGATATGAAATTTTTGAATTTAGAGGTTTTATCAAAATACAACTTTTGATAGACTAGAGCCATGGTGTATTAAACATGCATTTTTTTTCCTTATCATTTATATTGGCGAAACTCTAAATAATGCTATCAATTTACCTGGACTATGCCCTGGTTATATGATTATATAACAGACAATTCAGAGGTCATGTGATACAGCAGTGTATGACTAAGGAGTGATTTGTGATAGAAAAAAAATAATAGAAAGGCATTGCGATGAGCATCTAAACATATCAAGCATTTAAAAAATTACTAGACTCATTCATTTTATTTTATGTGATTGTTTTCCGTACATATATGTGTGTGCACCGCAAGTATACTTGCTGTCTGTATCAGAAGAAGGCATGAAAACCCCTTACAATTTGAGTTTTGTGGTTGATGAGAACCACCACCCAGATGTTAGGAACTAGATCTGGGCTTTTTTGTCAGAGCGACATGTGCTGTCAACTGCAAAGTCATCTTTCTAGCCTCTAATTTATTGTTTTTAAATGTTCTATTAATTCATATATTTATTTAGTTTACATCTGGATCACAGCCTACATCCCTCCTCTCCTCCTAGCCCCACGCTCTCACCATCCTTCTCCCATTCCCCCTCACATTTGCCTCAGAGAAGAGGAGGTCCCCACCTTGGTGCCAACCCACCCTGGCATACTGAGTCTTATCAGGGGTAAATGCATCCTCTCTCACCATGGTCAGACAAGGCAGCCCAGCTAGGAAAATGGGATCCAAAGACAGGCAACAGAGTTCAATACAGAGATAGCCTCTGCTCTAGTTGTTGGGAGACCCATTTGATGACCAAGCTGCATACCTGCTGAATATCTGTAGGGGATGTAGGTCCAGTCCATGCATGTTCTTTGGTTGGTGGTTCAGTTTCTATGAGGGCCTCATGGGCCCAGATTATTTGGCTCTTGTAGGTCTTTTTTGGGGTGTGCTTGATCTCTCCAGCTGCCTCAGTCCTTCTCCATGACACTTTTCCAAGACTCTCAGAGCTCAGCCTAATGTTTGGCTGTGGGTCAGCTGCTGGATAATGTCTCTCAGAAGACAGTTGTCTGCAAGCATACCATAGTATCAATAATAGTGTCAGGTGTTGACTCTCTCCTATGGGTTGGGTCCCTATTTCAGCCATTCGTTGGTTGGCCATTCCCTCAATCTCTGCTCCATCTTTATTCTTGCACATGTTGTTGGCAGGGAAAATTTTGGGTCAAAGGTTTTATTTATGGGTTAATGTACCCCTCCATCCACTGCTAGTCCTGAGTGCATACAGGAGATAGCTACTTAAGGTTCTGTATTCTCAGATGCTAAGAGTCTCACTTAGAGTAATCCACACATGCTCCCAGGATCCTCCCCCATACCAGGTATCTGGCTTGTTCCAGAGATGTCACTTCAAGAATTTCTCTTCTCTCTCCCAGACACCAACCCACTCTCCTCCTATCTGATCCCCACCCGTTCCCCCCCCTCCCCACTGCCTGTCCAGACCAGTTCCCTCCTCCATCTACCCTAATGTTTATTTCAATTCCCTTTCTGTGTGATATTTATACATCCTCTCTTGGCCCCTCCTTGTAATTTTGGTTCTTTAGGTCTATAGATTATAGCATGGGTATCTAGTACTTTATGGCTAATATCCACTTATCAGTGAGTAACATACCATGCATGTCCTTTTGGGACGGGTTACCTCACTCAAGATATTCTCAAGTGTCATCCATTTGCCAGCAAATTTCATGATGTACTCGTACTTAATAGCTGAGTAGGATTCCATTGTAGAGATGCAGGTTTTCTTTATCCACTTTTTGGTTGAGGGACATCTGAGTTATTTTTAATTTCTGGCTATGACTAGTAAAGCCTCTAGGGACATAATCCAGCAAGTGTCTCAGTAGTGAAGTGGAGTATCTCTTGAATATATGCCTAGGAGGGGTATAGCAGTATCTTGAGGTATAGTTTTTCCCAGTTTTCTGAGAAACTACTAGATTGATTTTGGTTGTACTTCCCCTTGCTCCACATCCTCGCCAGCATGTGCTGTCACTTGAGTTTCTGATTTTAGCACTCCAGTGGGTATAAGATGGAAATCCAGAGTCATTTTGATGTGTATTTCCTTGATTATTCAGGACATTGAACATTTCTTTATTTCTTTTAATTTTTTAATTAATTAGTTTATTTATTTCCTAATATCAGCACACCACTTCTGCCAGTATCCTCTTATGCAAGTCTTCCCCCAAACCTCCTTCCACTTCTTTTGAGAAGATAATGATAAATATTTATATACGATAAGCTCAAATATAACTTTATATCTCAAACTAAAGGATAAAAAGGAGAAAAATTATTATCTATGCACAAATCAAACACTATAGAATAGGGCTGAGAGCAGAAATGAATTAAATATAAAATAGAAAAATCAGTAACATCTCAAGATAAATTTTAAAATATGCAAGGTGATAAAGTGTGGGTTAAAATGGGGGCCCAAGTCCAGCCCACCACAGGGCTCATGGAGGACGTGGGAAGTTTGACTATGCTGGGCAGGTGGCAGACTGTGAGAAGACACAGGACACTATCCGGGGGTGGAGAGGCATAGTCCGAGGTCCCCAAGAAACTGCCCGAGTTGGCTTGGACTCTCCAGTACTACAGACTGCTGGGTGACACAGAAGAGCAGGCTCTAGGGTTCCTGGGCCTACACAGAGGCCATGTACAGCAGGTTCTCACTTTTGGGCACTGCAGAGGTGCTGGATGCTGTGGAAGAGCTGAGAATGGAGTGTAGGGGACCCAAGGGCTGGCTCTGACCTGGGGCTGAAGGGAAAAGGGCAGGAGGAGTGAGCTATGGACAGTCCATGGCTTGAGCAGCTCTTTAAAGGAAGAGAATAGTAGGGTTTGAGAAAGGCAGAGAGAGGGAGGAGTAGAGAAGTAGAGGCTGGCTATGGCCACATGGAGAAAGGGAGGTAGGGAATGTGGAGAGAGGGGGAAGAAGAGGGCAAGTGTAAGAGTAAGAGAGTGAGGAGGGAGCAAGCAGCCCCTTTTATAGCAGATCAGGCCTACCTGGCTGTTGCTAGGTAACTGTGGAGGTGTTGTTCAGATAGAATACCAGTGGTTTGGGGCATTGCTCTATGTGACTGATGGCCAGAGAGTTATGAAGCTGAGGCTTCATGTCAGGAACCTAGTATTTGGAGGCTTGGCAAACACATTCTATCCCTTGCAGGCTGCCTTTCATGGTCCCACAATTAAGTATTAGCAATATAAGAAAATAAGAGAAATGAATCTTAAGTGAATGAAAAGCACATTATAACTTACACCAGAAATAGAACTTTCAGGTCTAATATTCTCAGAGTCTAATCTAATTTTCTAATCTTTTCTATAAAGAACTAGAGAATTGAGAATTAAAATAATGAAAAATAAGTAAAACACTAGGATAACAATTTTTATTTTATTCTTCTGGTAATATTTACAGTGAAGGTTATAGGAGAAATGCTGCCATAGCAAAATTAATCTTATTTTAACATTCTTTATAGAGGAAGTAGGGGAAAATGATTCTGTTGAAAGCATAATGGGATGTGGTTTGGGTAGAAATCATGGGACAATTACATTCTGGGAGAAAATCATTGTTCCTTTAGAATATAATGGGAGCATAGTGAATTCCTGTGAACACCCACATTTACCTAATCTCCCCTCTTTACTGTGATGCCCGCTTTGTGGAGAAGAGAAGCTCAGAGATAGATGTCTCCTCCTTCATTCCAATATTTGTATTAAAAAAGGAGAGTGATGAAAGCTTCATTTTCTTAACCATTCTTAAATAGAATTACTGTGTTTTTAAGTAGTTACAGAATTACAAACTTTTAAAGTCGATGAGACAATTATAAGATGAAAATTGAAATTATGAAAAAGAAAATCTTAGTTTTTATCATTGTGTCTGGTAAATCATTTCTGTTCTGGCTCTTAGACCATAAACAGCACAAACTACTTGTCTCACATTAGGGTTAGAGACATTAGATCCTAACAAAATTTTGAATCTTTGTAAATTAGAAAAGGAGCTTTCCCAGCACAATTCTAGAGTTGGAGGAGTGGTCTGTGATTTTTACCAAACAAAAATGGCCTTTTAATTGGCTTAATTATGTGAATATCCATGTATGCATGTAAGAATCCTGTCTGTTCATTCCACATTCTATCATTTCTGGTTTTTTATTGTTATTTCATTATTTTACCAATATGTGTACCATTATTGCATTATTGGAGTAATTACCCATGCTCTACTTGCTTGTAGTTCATAGGCATTATAATTAGGTAGGACTATTGTCTCCTCCCCTTTGCTGGTAGCTTGCATGGTATCTTCTGGTACCAGAAAAGCTAGTCTTTTAAAAAATGTGCATGAACTTATTAAAAAAAAAAAAGTAGAGGAGAACAGAAAGGAATTGAGGGTAGGGGAAGGGGAGTGGCTTAGATAAAACACACATACCATGCTCATAATTTCATGTAATGAACAATGACAAAATTACAAATCAAGAAAAATGTCCTGACCAATGTTCACATAATAATCTTTAATACTTTCTATTTATGATATAGTGTCAGTTTTAAATGAAACTAATGTTTCTATATGCCAAGCATCATAATTCAAATGCCAGGAAATGAGCTAGATAGAAGTAACTAAAAGTTCAAGCTATAAACAATGCTCTACCATATTATTTAATAAATTTAGAACTGTTTCTAATACCAAAATATGGAACTTCACATTTTTCAGTACATTTCAGTACAAAATTAGTCTTTCTATTGAAGATCTTATCATGGATTTTACCTACTAGAGAATCAGATATGGAGAGATTTTCTAACTTTGAACCTTGGAGTAAATGACTTTTCCTTGTTACTAATAAAGTCTTAAACCTCATGTTCTTTGTATTTTAGAGTACACTCCCACACTCAAGTTTCATAATTCTGTTGTGAAGAAACTGTTCCCAAATAGAACCACATTTCTAATTAAAACTAAATGCTTTCATGTAAATATGCAGACAAAGTTGTACCTCTTTGTTTTGTTTGTAACTTCTGGAGACATTCATTCAACATCCCAGGTTTCACAGAGTCCTATACTGTGAAATAATTGAACAAATATGCAAATGATAAAAAGAACTTGATGTTTTAAAATATATATATACTGAAAATTAAGTGTTTCATTTGCAAAGAATTTTTAGACTTTTGCCACCACAGGAAAGCTTTGAAATTTTAATTTGTTAGCTATTGAAGAAACTGATTAATTGTGGGATATTATACAAATGTTCTTTTCCACTTGATAGCACTAAAAAGAGTAACTATATTTCAAAGTTATTTTAATCATATATTTTGAAAGAATCATGATCTTCTCTTTAGCATTGTTCTTTTCTAAGGGTTACTTTGGTTATATAGGGCCTTCTGTAGTTCCATATGAATTTTAGGTTGTTTTTTCTTAATATCATGAAGAATGCAGGGGCATCTTTATTGGTACTTCAATAAATCTGTAAATGCTTTTGTCAGGACGGTAATTTTCACAGTATTGATTCTATCATCCTTAACATGGGAGATCTATCCATCTTCTACTGTGTTCATTTATATCTTTCTTGACAAACACTATTGTTACATGTAGGACAGGACCTTACATCTAAGGCTCAAGTGGAAGAGGGGGTGGAAAGATTGTAAGAGGCCCAGGATGAGATAATGTACTCTATATGACGGGAACTCTTACAAAGCCTCACACCCTGTCAGCCACAGTGCCATGCAATTTGTGGCTACTGAGGAAGGGAAACTCAATATTCCTGATATATTTCCCAATCCTGAGTAGTTATTCTTAAACACATAAATGTATTGGCAACATTAGGGAGACTCAGCAATATCAATTATAATAGGCACTGAATTTTCACACTATATGTAAGATTATATCAATTAAAAAGAAATTAAGAAAAATTATAAACATAAAGTTAAAGAAAAATTGTCAAATAACCTACTTCCAGTAAAGAATATAATAGGACCATTAGTCTCACAAAACTGAAGTTAAGATTAATTAAGGACCAGCACCATATAGAGAGTTTTTAAAGCTGTTTTTACTATTTGAAGGCAAATTGTTTTAGAAATCTCATACTATTTTGGTTTTGGAAGTAACGTAAATAACCATAGCTAGAGAGCTCATTGCAGATACTGAAATTTTGGATGAAATTTGGAAATTAATGCTTAGGCTATTTGGGATTCTCTCTTGGCTAACAACTCAATCAAACGCAACACAGTCTCACCACTAGAATTCTTGCCTGACTACAGAGATGACCAATTCAGACTCCATGGCCCCTATGTTATAAGGAGTTCCACTTGGATCACCCTCATAGTTTCCAGAAATTTTCTACCGCATTAGGTATCCACATCACCTCCCCAAATGGCAATCTCTTCCTGTGTGCATCCTCCAGTCTTCTTGCCAACACCACACAACTCACTACAGTGACCTTTACTTCTTTTATTTTCTTGTCAAAATTAATTTGATTTCTATTAGTCCAATAATTTATGATGAATTCTATGCTTTTCCAAAGAGTGTTGTTATAGTTTTGATAGAGTACATGAATGTGCAGATCACAGGGTGTTCTTAACTTTCTAAATATTCCAATAAATTAGTAGGAAATGTTAAAAAAAAATGTGCTGGGAAAATGGTGTAGCAGAGCTTGTGGGGTGGGAGTGGCCAACCAATGTCTCATCTTTCGGGATAACATTTGAAATGTAAATGAAGAAAATATCTAATAAAAATTGGAAAAAAAAAGAAAATTCGACCCATATAATATTTGGAATCTTAAATATCTTGATAAATCAAATAACTAAATAAAGCTAGTCCCTAAAAATTCTAAAACCAAAAATCAAATACAGGGGAAAAAATCATATCTGCATCCACATGCAGGTATAAAACTTGAAAATTGATGTCCAAATACCTACATTTTAATATTATTGAAAAATATAAAAGTTTTCAAATACCCTTACTTTATTAATATGTATTTTATAAAAATTACATCTTTATGTTGATCAATGCATATTAGCACACAAGTAATTTCTTGTTTCACTCCTGCCCAATCTCAAGAAATACTTTAAATTGCTCTGCTATGCATAATTCTCTCTAACTCTCATGATAGTTGGTTGTCTTCAAACTTCATATATGATCAAAAAGTACATATTTTCAGTGACCATTTTTAAGTTAATTTATTAATGTGATATTTAGTCATGCTGAGAATACAGCAATGCTTTATCCTCACAAAGAATAGAACAGTTATTTTAAAAATCTGGCAACAGAAAATGGCCACTTCTGGAGTCATATTCCTTGCTGCTAAGAATCTCTGCTATATGGCCTCTATAGACACCTTGGGACCTCACCTCATCCCAGGTCACTAGCATGTTCTAGGGATTTGTGGGAACTAAAAAGGGGCCTGGGGAAGAAGGGGGAGGGAGGACCCACATCCTGCCAGAGTTCCACCTATGCTCTGGACAGGTGGACATGGGACGGCTGCCAGATGCTTTCCACTCAGCCCAGGGTGGGTATCCAAGCCTCTGACCAACTCCATGTGGGGTTGGACAAGGGGCAGCCCAACCTGGAGGCCCTGGGGTACACCCTGTAGCCCAGGGTTATGGGAGAGAGGGAAGAGGGAAGAGAGGTGAGAGTGAGCTCAGCCTTGATAAACAGAAACTGTTTATGGTTTTAGAGATTTATTGTAGAAAAGCAGGGAGGGAGAGAGAAGAGAGAGAGAGAGAGAGAGAGAGAGAGGCTAGAGAGAAAGAGTAAGAGGGAGAGGAGAGGAGNTCTGGGCTAATATCCACATATCAGTGAGTACATGTTATGTGAGTTCTTTTGTGATTGGGTTACCTCACTCAGGATGACACCCTCCAGATCCATCCATTTGCCTAGGAATTTCATATATTCATTGTTTCTAATAGCTGAGTAGTACTCCATTGTGTAAATGTACCAAATTTTTGTATCCATTCCTCTGTTGAGGGACATCCACTTTTAAAGTGAGCTGCTATCTTTTCTGTTGCTAGGTAACTGAGGAGTTTAGCCTGAAGGTCAGAAGCTTGGAACATTGCCTACATGACTTCTAGCCATGCTTCTCTTGTGGGGGCTGTGGGGGTAGTAATTTAACCAGGAGCCAGAGTTCCAGGAGACATGAGAGAACTCCTTCTATGCCATGTAGGTAAATTATGACCACCGGGTCCCAGGGGTTCAGCATCTCAGTTGGACTGGATACCAGCCTGTCTGTACATAGCCCAATGCCCCACAGGGATTGTTCCTACCCTTGCTGATCTCCAATCTCTTCCCCACTCTTCCTGCACCTACTTCCTCTACTCTGCCTCTACCCTACTCCCCTGCACATTCCCTCTCTCACCCAGTTACCTCCCTCCATCCGCTTCCAATATCTATTATACTTCCTCTTCTGAGAGAGATTTAAGCATTCTCCCTGGGGTCCTCCTTGTTATTTAACTTGGCTAGGTCTCTGGATTATAGTATGTTTATCCTGTACTTTATGGCTTATATCCAGTTAAAAACGAGTACATACCATGCATGTCCTTTTAGGTCTGGGTTACCTCACACAGGACATTTTTTTGGTTCTATCCATTTCCCTGCATTATCCATGTTTTCCTTGTATTTAATAGCTGAGTCATATTCCATTGTGTAAATGAACCACATTTTCCTATATCCATTCTTCAGTTGAGGAACATATAGATTGTTTCCCGTTCCTGGCTATCACTAATAAAGCCGCTATAATCACAGTTAAGCAAGTGTCCTGAGAGATTATGGAGTGTCTTTTAAGTATATGTTCAGGAGCAGTATAGCCAGGTCTTGAGGTAGAACTGTTCTTAATTTTCTGAAGAAACACCAAATTGATTTCCAGAGTGGTGGGACAAGTTTTTATTCCCAACAGAAATGGATGAGTGTTCCCATTGCGCCACATCTTCAACAGCCTCTTCTGTACCTTAAGATTTTGATCTTTGCCATTCTGATTGGTGTAAGATATAATTTCATAGTCATTTTCATTTCCTTGATGACTAAAGACATTGACCAGTTCTTTAACTGTTTTTCTGCCATTAGAGGTTAATACATTGAGAATTTTCTATTTAGCTTTCTGTGCTGCCTTTTATTTTGGATTGGATTTTTTTTATTTACATTTCAAATGTTTTCCCCTTTCCAGGTCTCCTCTTTGGAGACTCCCTAACCTGCCCCCCTTCCCCTGCCTCTATGAGGGTGCTCCCTGACTAACCCACTCCTGTCCTCCCGCCCTGACATTCCCCTACACTGGGGCAACACCCTCAGGCCCAAGGGCTGCTCCTCTCCCACTGATGTCCAACAAGGCCATCCTCTACCACATATGTAGCCAGCACCATAGGTCGCTCCATGTGTATTCTTTGTTTGGTGGTCCAATTTTGGGAGCTCTGGGAGGTCCAATTTGTTGACACTTTTGCTCCCTCTATGGAGCTGAAAACCCCTTCAGCTCCTTCAATCCCTTCTCCAACTCCTCCATCAGGGGCCCTGGAGCTCAGTCCAATGGTTGGTTGTGAGCTTCTGCCTCTGACTTTGTCAGGCTGTGGTAGAGACTCTCAGGAGACAGTCATATCAGGTTTCCACCAGCAAGCACATCCCTGCATCCACAATAAAGTCTGGGTTTGGTGCCTGTATATGGGATGGATTCCCAGATGAGGCAGTCTCTGGATGGCCTTTCCTTAAGTCTCTATTCCACACTTTGTCTCCATATTTCCTTCTGTGAGTATTTTGTTCACCCTTCTGAAAAGCACTGCAGCATCCACATTTTGGTCTTCCTTGTTCTTAGGCTTCATAAGGTCTGTGAATTGAATCTTGGGTATTCCGAAGTTTGGGGCTAATATACACTTATCAGTGAATACATACCATGTTCATTCCTTTATGACTGAGTCACCTCACCCAGGATGATATTCTCAAATTCCATCCATTTGCCTGCGAATTTCATGACATCATTGCGTTCAAGATAGAAAGATCTCCCATGCTCATGGATTAACAGAATTAATATAGTAAAAATGGCTATCTTTCCAAAAGCAAACTACAGATTCAATGTAATCCCCATCGAAATTCCAATTCAATGCTTCATAGAGTTAGAAAGAGCAATTCTCAAATTCATTTGGAATAGCAAATAAACCCAGGATAGTGAAAACTATTCTCAACAATAAATGACATGCTGGGGGAATTAGCATCCCTGACCACAAGCTGAACTACAGAGCAATAGTGATAAAAACTGCATAGTATTGGTACAGTGACAGTCAGGTAGATCAATGGAATAGAGTTGAAGACCCAGATTTGAACCCACACACACCTATAGTCACTTGATCTTTACCAAAGTTGCTGAAGCAATCCAGTCAAAAAAAGACAGCATTTTCAACAAATGGTGCTGGTTCTACTGCTAGTCAACATGTAGAACAATGCAAATTGATCCATTCTTATTTCCCTGTAAAAAGCTCAAGTCCATGTGGATCAAGAACCTCCACATAAAACCAGATACACTTAATCTAATAGAAGAGAAAGTGGGGGAAAGTCTCAAACCCATGGGCAGAAGGGAAAAATTCCTGAACCAAACACCAGTAACTTATGATGTAAGATCAGTAATTGACAAATGGGACCTTATAAAATTGCAAAGCTTCTGTAAAGCAAAGAACACTGTCAATAGAACAAAACAGCAACCAACAGATTGGAAAAAGATATTTACCAATTCTACATCTGATAGAGGACTAATATCCAATATATACAAAGAACTCAAGAAGTTAGACTACAGAGAATAAAATAACCTTATTAAAAATTGGGGAACAGAACTAAACAGAAAATTCTCAACCGAGGAAACTCGAAGGGTTGAGAAGCACCTAAAGAAATGTTCAACATCATTAGTTATTAGGAAAATGCAAATCAAAACAACCCTGAGATTCCACCTCACACCAGTCAGAATGGCTAAAAATCAAAAACTCAGGTGACAGCAGATGCTGGTGAGGATGTGGAGAAAGAGAAACACTCTTCCATTGTTGGTGGGATTGCAAGCTGGTACAACCACTCTGGAATTCAGTTTGGCAATTCCTCAGAAATTTGGACATAGTACTACCTAATGACCCAGCTATACCACTTCTGGGAATATACCCAGAAGATGTTATATGCCATTTTTAAATTGGGTTATATGGATTGTTGGATATTAGCTCTCTGTCAGATGTAGGGTTGGTGAAGAACTTTTTCCAAACTATAGGCTGTTGTTTTGTCCTATTGATGATATCATTTGACTTACAGAAGCTTTTTAGTTTCATGAGGTGCCATTTATTAATTAGAGATCTTAGTGATTAAGCAGTTGGTGTTTTGTTCAGGAAGTCATCTCCTGTACCAATGAGTTCAAGGTTATTGCCCACTTTCTGTTCTATCTGATTTAGAGTGCCTGGTTTTCTTATTAAGCTCTTTGATTCCCCTGGATTGGGGTTTTGTGCAGGGTGATACATATGGGTATGTTTGCATTCTTCTACATGCAGATATTCAGTTCGACCACCACAATTTGATGAAAACACTCTCTGTTTCCCACTATATAGTATTGCCTTCTTTGTCAAAAACAAGTGTTGGTAGGTGTGCAGGTTTATTTTTGGGTCTCCGATTCAACTGAATTGAAAAATGTGTCTGTTTATATACCAATACCATTCAGTTTTTATTACTATTATTCTGAAGTCAGGGATGGTGATAACTCTGGAAGTTCTTTTATTGTTCAGTATTGTTTTAGCTATTCTGATTTATTTATTTTTCCATATGAAGATGAGAGCTGTTCTTTAAGGTCTGTAAAAAAAATGTGGAAATTTTGATGAGAATGACATAATGACATTGAATCTGTGGATTTCTTTTTGGTAAGATGGTCATTTTCACTATATTAACCCTACCTATCTATGAGCATGAATGATCTTTCCTTCCTTTTGTTATTTTCAATTTCTTGCTTCAGAGACTTCAATCTTTCTTCTAACTTTTCCATCGGGGTCCGCAAATCAGTCCAATTATTAACTATAAATATATGCATCTGTCTCAGTCAGAGCTGGTAGAGCCTCTTAGACAACAGTCATGCTAGGCTCCTGTCTGAAAGCACAGCATAGCATCAGTAATAGCATCATGGTTTAATCCTCACCCATGGGAGGGATGGATCCCAATTTGCGCTGATTACTGCTTCAGCCTCTGCTGCTATTGTTCTCTTTGTTTCTAACTGATTGATTTCAGCTCTGAGTGTGATTATTTTCTGCTATCTACTCCTTTTGAGTGTCTTTGCTTCTTTTATTTATTTTTCTAGAGCTTTCAGGTATACTTAAAGTTGTTAGTACCTACAACTCTTGACTTTGTTTGTTTCTTTTACTTTTTTCTAGAGTTTTCAGGTGTACTGTTAAATTGTTAGTATGAGACCTCTCCTATTTCTTTATGATGTACTTAATACTATAAACTAAACAGTATTTTTATTGTGTCCCATAAGTTTGGGTATGCTGTATCCTCATTTTCATTGAATTCTTGAAAATGTTTAATTTCTTTCTTTGTTTCATTGTTTCTTTTATTTCTTTATTTCTTTTATGACACAGTTATCATTAAATAGAGACTTGCTCAGTTTCCATGAGTATGTGGACTTTCTGTTGTTTCTGTTATTGAAGTCCAGCTTTAATCCATGTTAATCTGATAAGATGCAAGGAGTTATTTCACTCTGTTGAGGCTTGCTTTGGAACTGACTATATGGTCAATTTTGGAGAAGATTTCAGAGCTTCTGAGAAGAATGTACATTGTTTTGTGTTTGGGTGAAATGTTCTATAGATACGTGTTAGGTCCATTAGAATTATAAACCTTGTTACTTTCATTATTTGTCTCTTTAGTTTCTGTCTTCATGACCTGTTTATTGGTGAAAGTTAGGTGTTTAAGTCTCCCACTATAAATGTGTGGCGTGTGATGTCTGACTTAAGCTTTAGTAATATTTCTTTTATGGATTTGGGAACCCTTGCATTTAGGGCATGGCTGTTCTGATTTGAGAAGTCCTATGTGTGGATTTTTTCTTTCATGAATATAAATTGTCCTTCATCATATTTTTTGATTACTTTTGGTTGAGTGCTTATATTATTAGATATTAGAATAGCTTGCCCTGCTTGTTTCTTGGGTCCATTTCTTCTATTGTATTGTCTATGCCTGAGATTCTCTCATCTGTTTCTTGTATTATGTTGATGATGCTTATGTCTGTAATTTCTGTTCTCTTTCCTAGGTTTTCAATTTCCAGAATTGCCTCAGTGTGTGTTTTCTTTATTGCTTCTATTTCCATTTTCAGTTCTTGGACACATTTATTCCTATCCAGGTGTTTGATCATAGTTTCTTGTATTTCTTTATATTTATTTTCTTCCTCTTTTCAGAACTATACCTGTTTGAGTGTATATTTCTATATGCCTTTAAGGCATTGCTTTCTTTTTTGAAGGGCTTTATTTTTTTTTTATTATTGGATATAAGATTCATTGGGACATCCAATGCCTACTTAGCAGGATAGCTGGACTTTGATGGTGTCAACTTTGCCCTACATCTTGTCAATTGTGTTCTTATGGCCTGATGACAGCAGGATTCCTCAGGAAGTTAGTGGGAGCCATGGGCTAGACAATGGAGGTCATGGGATGCAAATCTGCTGATTATGCCCCATGTAGACACATCTGCCACAGGATGGGTGGGGTAGTGTTCTAGGCTGGTTGTTTTGAATGCCTCCCACAGACCCCCAGAGGTAAGCAGAAAGTCTTAGGGTTCCCCAAGGCTCCTTGAGATGGTAAGGACAGCCCAGAGCCAAACAATGAGATTCAGAGGACTAGGCACAACTCATGTCTGTTGTCTGTGCCCTAGGCAGACACAACTGGCAAGAGATTGGTGGCTCAGTGCTTCATGCTTTTTGTTCTTGGGATCCCTGAAGCCCTCTGTTGGGAAGCAGGAAGCTCATGGGATCCTGTAGGCTCCTCAGACCCAAAGCGTGAGACATGAGGCAGATAATGCAACATTGCATTTATTACTGGCACACCATATGGTTCTGATAAATATGTAGAATATAAAGTCGGGTTTACATATCTATTCACTTTGTCATTTTTCTGAGAAGATCATTTAATATACATTCCTTTTACTTTTGATTTGATTAGTTTATAACTGATATTTGTAGTTTCAATTATGTGATTACTATGGATGAATAGATTCCTTTACATTGATGATCTCTTTATAACAATTGTCTTTCATTGATGATGTTCGATAATTACCAAGCAAAGTTTAAGAGAGGAAATCTAAGGCCTGAATACAAATATAACATTGTACTATTCACACTATTGTATCTACTATACTTTTTGTACAGAACAGACTAAATTTATTGCCTTAGGTGAGAAGGCTAGCAAATTGCATGCTGCTTACAAGGGAACCCTAATTTCATAAATGCATTATCCAATACATCTAAAACATTGGCAAGAAATACATCAGATAAGATGATAGCATATTTGACTGATAAATCCCCAAAGATTGTAGATGAAGGGCTTCATAGCAAAATAAAGTGATGTTTCTTATGGACTGGTATTGACTTGTCAGGATTTTAATCCACAGCTTAGAGAAATGAAAAAGAAGTCATGGTTATCAAATTTATATGTGACTGGAAACCAGCAAGGTTAATTAATGTAACAAACAAACTGTGTAAAACTGTCCATGACTCTGATGGGCTCAAGTCAACATGATGAATTTTGACAGGTGTAACCGTAAAATATGAAATTCACTTTGAATAATATATGAAGGTGGCAGTTTAAGTCAGCTTGTTAATGTGTATATTTATGCATGACTGCCTGTACGTATGATGATAAAAGGCTCACTGATTTTATTTACAGATAAATATTGCAATAACTCTGCAACAGGTACTAGATGCCTTACAACTTGCTTTGCATTAGAAGAAAAGTAGTTTTTTTGACTATTTGACAAGGACAATACCAACTTTTTTTTTGGCTTGACTAGATGGTACTACACATAATATTCAATTTTAGAGACCATATTTTAAGATAAACAATGTTAAACTGAGTAAATTATATCAATGATTGGCTTGAAAATTATTTTTATTTTTTTCATTGTAGTGTGTGTGTGTGTGTGTGTGTGTGTGAGTGCGTGTGTGTGTGTGTGTGTGAGTTCTTGTATAGGTTATGTCTGCATTATAAAATCCTTCCCTCATGTGTGTCTCTTACATGAAATTCATTTTACAAGGCATGATGGCCAGCATCTTTACCTGCTGAGCCATAATTTGCCCTCAATTCTTATTCTTTGAGCGATTATAGGTGCTCTCCCATTAGGAGATGAAAAGCAGATAATTATATTCCCTCAAGTGAAATGTGTTCAATATACTTTGACAAAATTCCACATAAAATTTCAAAAGCTGTGTCATTCCCTGAATCCCATTTTTTGATACATTGCCTCTGAACGTCTGTCAGCATAAGCTCCAGTGTGTCTGATCTGAGAGCAAGTGGTGAGGTGTTGAATGCTGCAGCTCCCTGAAAGATGAACACAGTCAACTGAAGCAGTTGTCTTCATTAGGAAGGAAACGGTGCTAAGAGGAAAGAAAGAGAATAGCTGTATTATGGTATCTGGATGATTTCTGGGCTCAGGACTTACACGTTTATTCTATTTATCATCAATGAGAAGACAGGAACCACAGAAAAAAGAATTTGTGAAATTAGAAATAGGAGGAATGAAAGAAAAATATTTCAATTCAATATTCAGCCTGTGCTCTCCACATGGTGTGCTAGACTAGGAGAGTGAATGTAAGCAACAGATGAATAAAACATTATCTTTTTCTTAAGGATGTTTAGGGAAGAAAATTCTGGGCCAAAAACCAACCTCTTTTTCTCTATCTGATTTTCTGATTCGTCATGCTTAAGAATGAGGATTGAAGTGTCCTATTTAGTAAAATATCACAAAGTGCAGTGTGAGGAAACTGGTCCTATGGAAAGGATATGACAGGAACTTAAAATGCTACACATAGTGTTTGGAAAACTTTTTGGTAGTTTGAGGTGATATATGAGCCATGACTCTGTACAGAGAGTATACCCAATCTGTGCCACGTTAAAGTCTCATCCTTACAATAGTTTCTGCAGTAGACAGAAACAGTCTTCTAAATTCATCCCAAGGGGTGATCCTAAGGCACCTATGACCTCAGGTGAGGGCTTATGCTGGGAGCCTCTTACTGATAACTTTGAAATCTCTGTAGGACCCAGATGTATCTACAGCAAATTTATTCTAAGAAATAAAGTGTTTGAGATTGTAAACAGGATCCAGAAGATGTGTAATCCTGGTACAGTCTTCTTAGTATTCATTGGAATTATTTTTTCTGGAAAAGAAAATAGAAATATTATTCAAGATGGTATTGAATCCCAATATGAATAATTCTGAATTAACCACAGATGTTTTTCCTGTCCTGTCTATCAAAGTTGGCGTATTGATAGGAACTAAAAAGAGTGTCTTGACATTAAGGCTTAGTTACTTATCTAGTTGCTGTGATCGAATGCTCTGACTAAAGCAGTTTAGTGGGGGATGTTCAATCTGGCTAACAGATTGAGGTTATAGCTTATCATTTTGGAGAAGTTACATCAGCTATCAGCAGAAGCTTGAAGCAGCTCATGACATGCATCCACATCAAGGGCCATGTAACAAAGAATGTTTCCAGACAACACACTTTCATCCTATTCAGAACCCTAACCCAGAAAATGCTGTATTAGTAGGCTCTTCTGATATCAAGTGTTCAGTGTCTACCTTAATCTAGATAATATTTCACTAGTGTTCCCAGAGTATTGACTTTAAAGGGTGACTATAGATCACATGAATTTGATAATAGAAATGTGCTATCATGCCTGACTTCCTCAAAGTTTAAAAACTGCGCTAGAAGAAAGCATGATTAATCATTCCATATGATGCATTGGCTCGTTGAAAAAGTACTTCCCAATTTGAATAGTCTTGTGAAGATCCATTTACTTAATATGAAAATGTGAACTCTGGAATCATTATTCAGTGAATAGATAACATTATCAAAATGACCTTGCCATATCCTGCACTAACTAAATATGAATCTATGGATTTCTGCATCTCTGTATATCTTTGATTTGTAAGTAAAAACAAATGAGTTGGTAGAATGTAAAACCACGATTGAGACAAGTTTCCATGAGAGAATAGTGGAGAGTTCCTATAGCAACAAGGATAGGAACTTGGAGCTCAGCTTTTTCCCATCTGAGTCTGAACAGCTATATCAGAGTAAGCAGGTTCTACAATCAGTTTTTCATGAGCTCTCTAGGTGATTTTTATTGATATTCATATTTGTTAACAATGCCACGAGGTCATAAAGAGTTACAATTTTGTGTTGGTCAATACAAATCAGGTTTCATTGCTAGTCAATTACAACCAAAGTTATAGCAACCATATCTTATGTCTCTTTTATTCCTGCTAGACAAAGAGCTCCAGACTGCATTATCAACTAACAAGTGTTGATACATTTGCCCTTTTGCATTTAAAGATAGTTTTTAATGTCTAAAATTACACACACACACACACACACACACACACACACACACACACACACACCAACCCCTCTGCTATCTGTAGGTTGCATGTTTACATTCCTTCTTCACATTTGTTTGTTGAAACTCAGATCTTTGATGCATGATATTTGGCATTGAAGTGTTGCGAATCAGGTAAACATGGATGTGGGACTCCCATTCATTTGATAAGATTGGATTTCATTAAAGATCAATCAGTGAGTGTGATCTTTCTCTTCTACATGATGAAGTTACTTATACTTAAAAAAGAAATCTATCAAGAGGATGGCCTAGTTGGCCATCAGTGGGAAGAGAGGCCCCTTGGTTATGCAGACTTTATATGCCCCAATACAGGGGAACGCCGGGGACAGGGGGTGGGAGCGGGTGGGTGGGGTAGCAGGGCCGGGAGGGGGGAGGATATAGGGAACTTTCTGGATAACACTTGAAATGTAAATGAAGAAAATATCTAATAAAAGTTGGAAAAAAAAAGAAATCTATCTATGTTTTGATTGAGAGCTTTTCTGGGTTTCAGAACACACTTCTTGTTTAAGTTACATAGACTAAGATACTTGTTACAGACATCAGCTAACACATTAAGCATGTTTATCCTGTCCAAAGTTATTGTCATTATTCAATGCAGCCAACTGAGAATGTAACTATACACAAGGTAATAATATAGGTTTTTCTAAATTCTTTAGTAAAAACAGTACTGTTTAGTTTTATGTCACTTTGATTCAGGCTAGTGTCATTTTTGATAAATGATAAAATTGCACTATAAGAAGAAACCTGTAGGACATTTTCTTAGTGATTGGTGTGGGAGGTCCTATCTCATTATTCATGGTGCCATCATAGGTTCCACAATATAGCAGGCTAAGCAAGCTATGAGAGGAAAGCCAAAAAGCAGCATTCTTACATGAACTCTACATCAGCTCCTGCTTCCAGATTCCTGGATGTTTGACTACACGTCCTGACTTCCTCCAGTAATGAACAGTAATATGGAAAGATAAGCCAAATAAGCTATTTTCTCCCAAATCACTTTTTCTCATGTTGTTTGAATACAGCAATAGTAAGCCTAAGACAGAAACTAGCCGTACAAGGCCAGCACAAGTAGACAAGAACCTCAGTCCTAGAAGCAATAACTTCCTAGTGGAAATAAGTGGGTACAGTAAAGATACGTGGGGAAGATGAAGGTTAGCACCGCCTTCAACACTAATGAGAACACAGTCATCAAATATATGAGAGAGATGTGTCCATTGCCTTGTATGAGAACACATGTGACAAGTGGGAGTATTCTTTGATTATTTGAGCACATGGCAGTGGTCAGTGTAGATCACATTTTGCAAGTGGTAAGTAGAGAAGGTAAAGTTTAGGAGATGGCAAACATCACAGCAGGCAAGTCTTGCGATGATAGATGAAAATGTGTGTTTTAACTATAGTGTGGTAGGAAACTACTGGAATAATCAGAACTGGTTTACAGTGTTACATTCTTGTTCCTGTAGGCTGTTAATGCACTGGACTGCAAACAGGTATTGGTAATACATTAGTGTGTACTTGGCAAGTGTATGGAAAGGATTTCTTTGAATTAGAGCAGCAGCAGCAGAGTATTCGAGGTATGTTTTAGAGTGGGACTTAACAGAATCTATGCTTAATATCTAAATGGAGAGAAAACAAAGTCTGAACATCTTTTTAAAAAGAAACATATTTTTAAAATTAGATACTTGGAAGGATGCCAGTTAGGAATAAGTTATAGCAAATATTTTTAAAATGCAGTGTAGTAAGGATATGCACTGATATTTTCTCCCCTCTTAAGCTTCAAATTACCCATTTCTGATAGCAAACAAAAGAACACTGCCCCTTAGCCTTCTCTGTATTTGTCTTAATGCCAGGTGACTGTTTTTACTGTCTTGACTGTATTTACAAATTGTACTCTCTATGCCATTTTCAACGGCCCTTGTATTTACCCAGAAGGATGAATCCCTAATAGATTTGCTTCATTTATATATTTAGCAAACATTAATCTAGCCGTAGGCAAGGCAAAACACTGTGAGAAATTGCTAACAAGACAGACGTGGTGATGCTAATATGGAGCATGCATGAGACAAGATAACTTGATTGCATAGGACTTTTACATTAAATTGACAATAAATTTTGCTACTCTAAGTTTTTGTTCTGCCTTAATGAAAACTTTAACAAGACAATCTCCTAAGTTTGCCTGCTCTAACCTGTAGATTGAGCATGGCTGAAGACAATACTATTTTTGGCAAAACAGAGAACAATAATCAATGCTTGTGAAACCATTAAAGGGAAGTGGGTCCTGAAGATTTGGTTCAGTTGATGAAGGACATTCAGCACAATCAGGAGGACCTCAGTTTGGTGACCTACCTTACAGAAAAATCCACATGCTGTCAAACACATTTGAAACCTAGAAATAGTAGAAAATTATAGCAGAGTAGAGGTCTGGGACTTCCTGGACAATCAGCCCAGTCAATCAGTGAGCTCCAAGTTCAGTGAGAGACCATGCCTAAATAAATAAGGTGGAAAAAAGTTGAAAGAGACACTCTGTGTTGACCACTGCCTTCATGTTCACACACAAACACACACACACTCTCACACACACACACCTTCATAGATTAGGTAAGTTTGTCTTGTCAATAACAACATAGGCAAATTCATTTCTTTTGATGAAGTTATACAAAGTGGAAATTTCTGGTTATGCCATTTGATGCAGATTCACAGGGCATTTTGCTGGGGCCAAAACTCATGGGAGAACAGGTAATGTTTGGAGAGAGTATAAATAGGACTCATCAGACAGTGGCAGTGTGCTTGAGTAGCTAGCCTAGCAACACTTTGTTGGTCTCACATGTTTGCTGATTTTTCACTTCATTGAGAGACCTCCTGACACCGCACCTGGTTCTGGTCGTTCCCAGTTTGGCAGAGGCCTAGCTGTTTCTGCTGGATTGTGCCATGGAGGCTGATTGGTACACAGATGCTGCTGAGTATACTGCTGTTTTCCTAACAAACAGAGATTGGAATTGCCCCAAAGAACTACTTCTAAACAGGTCTACATGTCTTTGACCTATTTCCTATCTTTTCCTCCCTACCTTTGGACATGGGCTAGAAAGGTAGTGAAAGCATTTGAAAAAACCTTATTAAAATATATTATGAAAAATTTAGGCCTACAATCATGTGACAAAGACAAGCATAAGCATGTCTTCCATGGATAGAATGATTGATAGTTAACAAGGAGATTTGATATTTGAAAGATTTTGCCTTTTCCTTCCTTCCTTCCTTCCTTCCTTCCTTCCTTCCTTCCTTCCTTTCTTTCTTTCTTTCTTTCTTTCTTTCTTTCTTTCTTTCTTTCTTTCTTCTTTTTTCTTTTTCTTCTTCTTCATTCTCTTCTTCCTCCTCCTCCTTCTCCTCTTCTTCCTTCTTCTCTTCTTCCTTCTCCTTCCTCCTCTACCTCCTCTTCCTTCTCTTCTGCTTCTTCTCTTTCTTCTTCCTTAGTATCCCAATAAAGAATATAAGTTCCATTTAGGAAGCAAGTCATCTTTAGGCATTAACTTGTTGCAAACAAAATTTATTCTAAGCAACAAAGTTGGTGTATCTGGTATACTAGGCTAGGTGTGTTTGATATTACTAGACAAACTATCTCCATGAAAAACAGAAGACTTTGCTTCCATATTTGAATTTTCTCTGTGATTTAAGATGTACTGGATTTTCAAAGATACCACTAAATGACTATTATGAAGAACTATTAGTTTCCATAGCCACAAATTTTTATTCCCTTCCAGTACTTGAGGTTTTAATTTCAGTATTCTTACCCTAAAGTAGGTCTTGAAAGAAATTGATGAATTAGGTGTAATTTATGCATCACTGAGATTTTTCCTTTTATTAGTTCAGAAGCCCTTTTTGATAGAGAAAGATAGAGTAAACATTTTACATTTTTGAAACTTTCCTTAGGGAAAAATTACATGCCCAAAGGCTATACTTATAAAGAAATGATAAGTTCCTGAAATATTACTATGAGATATTTTCCTTCATATTTATTTCTTCCTCATATCCATCAATAACAAAAATAAAATAAATGAACATAAATAAATCCTTCAAAAAAAAAACACTTTTGGAAGCATGAACTAGCCAATTCTAGTGGGAAATGGCACTGCAGGCTGCCTCAGAAAAATGACTTTAACAGTGTCAATTTAACAGTATGTTTTGGCTTTTGCCTGGGCAGCAAGTGAGCATGGGATGCCAGGCTGTCCTTCACAGACTGTGGTGACATGACTAACATGGGCAGCCTCTCATGATTTTCACAATGGGATGCCAAGGGAAGCATATGTTTATGAGTGAATATGTTCCAGAGAATTCTGGAAATCTAAAGACTCTGGTGTGGAAAGAAAGGAAAACTTTATCCCAAAAATTTATCTGAAAGAAGGCCTAGTCGAATCTTTTAAATAGACAAATATGAAAATGATCTTTAGTATCCTGGAAGATAGCTTCTTTGGCTCATAAAAATAGAGTACATTTTGTACAATGCATATAATTTCTAATTTTGAAAAGTTAGATGCTATATTATTTATAATATGATACATATATGGACACATGCATGTGTATCTGTGTGTGTGCTTATGTGTGTGTGTGTGTGTGTGTGTGTGTGTGTATGTGTGTGTGTGTGTGTGTGTGTGCATTGTTACTCCAAAAATTTCAGACATGAATGTAGAGCTCAACAACTATGAAGATATTGAAGGTCCCCAAATGAAGAAGTAAAGTGGATCTACTATGAGAAATAAAAGACAAGTTTATTTTCATATTTTGCTTTAGAAATGAAACTCCTCACTGCTTCACTAAATTCAATTTCAAAAGGCAATCTTGGCTTTGCTCTGGCAGATTATGCCTATCACAGAGTTACGGTTTCTTCAAAGTTATTAGTTGACAGAATAACAGATGCCAAATAAAACAAAACTTAACTTCTGACTATCCCAATTTTCTACACAGATCAAGTGAATTTAAAAAAATTGAAGTTTTGCTACATATGCATCTAGAGCCATGAGTCCCTGGTTGGTCATCAATGGGAGGAGAGGGCCTTGGTCCTGTGAAGGTTCGATGCCCCAGTATAGGGGAATGCCAGGGCCAGGAAGTGGGAGTGGGTGGGATGGTGAGCAGGGGGAGGGAGGAAGGGATAGGGGATTTTCTGAGGGAAAACTAAGAAAGGGGATAACATTTGAAATGTAATTAAAGAAGATATTAATTTAAAATGACATTAAAAAACGAAAACAAAAAATTAAATGGATAATAAAAACAATGTGGACCAAAAAGAGAAAATTGAAGTTCTGGATGGCATTCGGTGTGCTCTTCACATTTGAAGAGACTTGAGTATCCTGCCAAGCACATAAACCAAATTGTATTTGAACAGTAATAGTTTATTAAGCCACCTCTGATAGAAAGTCCTTCTGGACTCATTCTGGGCACACATCTCCTTTATTGGAGTTAGCATCACTGAGCTGCTGACTCCCTCATTGGCTGGCCAGTTCCAATTGTGTCATTCACCTTGATCATGAGTTTCTGTTTTGGAATCCAGGGATCCAGTCTTTGAATCTATTATGGTTTATATGGATACAGGTCATATTTTCACTTAAAGCCACATAAGGATTGTCCATCTCCTGCAGGTATTTCTTTGGCATTACCAGCCCCAAATCTAGACAAAAAGAGCCTTTTCATATTTAAATTATATAATCAAGGCTATTAGATTGGAGTTACAGATGCTTCTCTTAGACTCATTCTACCTTGTGTATTTAATATTTTCATAAGAAGGATAGCATCTGTATGTATGAATACCAAGTCTGAGAAGATACCACTTCTGTTAGTGTGAACAAGGACAATAAGAAAACTTACATTTCAACTCACAAATATTTCAGAGAACACATGACACTAAATATAGTACTTGTAAGGGACAGGGTGGGTCAATAGCTTTACTTTTTACCATTCTTTTAACTTTACAAAAAAGAGAAAGGTTCCATTTTGTTGCCTTTTTAAGACATATGCACCATTTCCTCAAAAGACCTTTGAAATAGAGGTTCTATCTAAAGTGTGCCTACTTCTTTTTTTTTTTTTTTTTTTTTTTTTTTTTTTTTTTTTTTTTTTTTTTTTTTTCAACTTTTATTAGATATGTTCTTCATTTACATTTCAAGTGTTATCCAGGGAGTTCCCTATATCCTCCCCCCTCCCGGCCCTGCTACCCTACCCACCCGCTCCCACTCCCTGGCCCCGGCGTTCCCCTGTATTGGGGCATATGAAGTCTGCGTAACCAAGGGGCCTCTCTTCCCACTGATGNCAATTCTTGATCTTACAGCACAAGCCTTTGCTGTTTTGTTCAGGAATTTTTCCCCAGTGCCCATATCATCGAGGCATTTCCCCACTTTCTCTTCTATAAGTTTCAGTGTCTCTGGTTTTATGTGGAGGTCCTTCAACCACTTAGCCTTGACCTTAGTACAAGGAGATAAGAATGGATCAATTCCCAGTCTTCTACATGAGTGTGCCTACTTCTTAAAGCAAGGTGAGTAATGGAACCTGAGAACTTCCTTTGCCACCCACACAGTCCTCCAGCATCCTGAAAGGCAGCAGGGAAGAATTTGTTATCACTGAGAATTCTCAAAGCACCATTTTAAAACAACAGAGGTTCTGAAAAGTAATGGTTTCGATTTCAAAATATATTCTCGTGGTGCTCACTTTTTGGTGAGGGGTGCTGGCTTAACATCATCTCTTAAAGATTTATGATTCAGAACTCAAAAGAGAAAGAGAGTGAAAGAGAAGGAGGAAGAGAGGCAAGGAGAGACTTTCAAAGAAAAACAGATTTGGGTACCAGGATGTATTTGAATATTTCAGAGAAGTTTAAAAGTAACAAACCTTTGTTTTTATCCCACCTTGAATTCTTTTGAATGAAAAGAGCCACTGGAGATGATTGTCAACTTCCATTACTTCTTGTCCATGTGCTTCTCATTGACAGATGTGTAAGGAGAGCCAAGAGGAAGGACCAGGACCTCATGTTAAGTTTTCCAGTGTGATTCTGAAGTTGCATGGTCATCGTGCTGATTCCTTTTATTTTTTAATGTTTTTTTTCTTAATTTTTTATTATTTAAATGTATTTTATAATCAAACATAATATTGAGTATCTTGAGAATCAAATAATATGTAAAACATTTGTTCAACTTTTATATTTAATACCCTAAACTATCATTAATGAATATTTAATACTATCCATAACTGAGAACCCTATAATGTTGAATACTAAATTATTTCAAAACGTACAAAATATTTATTGGGAATTTAGCACAGTAAAAGAGCATAAAATATTAAAAATAAATCATTAAGACATATATTCAAAAGCTCTTACATACCACCTAACATAATGAGAGAGTATTTGAAGCACATTATATATCTGTGTACATCGTCTAACAATCAGTTTACTTAAAAAAAAGATTATCTGTGTTTTTAGAAGAGAAATTATTTTATCAATAAGTATATTTTAAAATTTTCAATGGCAAAAACTCTTTGAAGTTAAACATTAAGAAAATGCTAATTTCAAGCACAGTGAGAAATAATATCAATAATATTTCCATGGTGTTTGTAGAACATGATTTTAATATTTTCAATTGTTAATATTCAACAAATACAATAATTATTTTAAGATATATTTCATTGTTATATCTCCCTTTTCATTTCTGATTTTATTAATTTGGATACTGTCTTTGTGCCCTCTGGTTAGTCTGCCTAAGGGTTTCTCTATCTTGTTGATTTTCTCCAAGAACCAGCTCTTGGTTTTGTTGAATCAACTCTTTCTTTCTTTTTGTTTTAGTTTTCATTTGTTTGTTTGTTTGTTTGTTTGAGAAAGAACCTACATAGCCCTGGCTGTCCTGGACTCACTCTGTAGACCAGACTGGCCTTGAACTCAGGAATCTACCTGCCTCTGCCTCCCAAGTGCTGAGATTAAAGGCGTGCACCACCACTGCCTGGTTTGGTTTTGTTGATTCTTAGTATAGTTCTTTTTGTTTCCAGTTGGTTGATTTCAGCCCTGAGTTTGATTATTTCCTGCTGTCGTTCCTCTTGGGTGTATTTGTTTCTTTTTTGTTCTAGAGCTTTAAGATGTGCTTTTAAGCTGTTAGTGTAGGCTCTCTTCAGTTTCATTTTGGAGGCACTCAAAGCTATGAGTTTTCCTCTTAGCACTGCTTTCACTGTGTCCCATAAGCTTTGGTACCTTCTCCAAAATTGACCATATAATTAGTCACAAAACAGGCCTCAACAGATACATGGAGACTTAAATACTCTCATGAACCCTATCAGATCACCATGGACTAAGGCTGGTCTTAAGTACCAACAAAACCAACAGAAAGCACACATACACATGGAAGCTGAACAATACTCTACTAAATGTTAACTTGGTCAGGGAAGAAATAAAGAAAGAAATTAAAGGTTTTTTAGAATTTAATGAAAATGAAGACACATCATCGTGCTCATTCCTATTGCTCCTACTAATGCCATCTTCCAGGAGATCAGCACTGACCAAGAAAGATGGGAACAATTAAACATGTCACCCCTTTATCTTAACTTCTTTTTCTCTGAAGGGAAAACTACAGCCTTCTTATGAAAATTCTTCAACCATTAGCAAGACTCCTAAGTTTACAAATGTTTTTTGTTTTGCTTTTTGTTGTTTTGTTTTTTCTTAGTATAAGACTTTTCATATTGATTTTAGTATAAAAAGTATAAAAAGGTCTCTGATTATATTTCAGATGACTTTTAAGCCAAAAGCTTTAGTCAGATTCAATTTCCTAGGATAGAGATTTTCCTGATTCTTCATTGAATGATAAACTTCTAAACCATTACTATAGATCATGAATGTTCCCTCCACATGGAGATATTAAATAAAAGTAGACCCATGCTAGTGAGGCAATTTTCAACCCATAATTATACTCAATTATTTAAGTTTTGAGCCCTTCCTATGTTTGAAATGCTATAATATTTAGTGAAGGTTTCTTTTTTTCTTCATTAATTAATTTATTCCATTTATATCCAGGTTGCAGTCCTCAATCCCTACCAAATCCCTTCCCCCTTAATCTCCTATCCTTCTCAGAGAAGGAGAAGACTGCCTTGTGTACTACCCTGCCTTGAGACATCAAGCCCCAGCAGTACTAAATGCATCCTCTCAAACTGAGGCCAAACCAGGCAGTCCAGCTACAGGAAGGATTTCAAAGACATGCAACAGAGTCAGAGATAGCCTTTTTCCAACTGTTAGAAGATAAAGCTACATATGTGCTACAAATAAATGTGTAGGGGACCTAGATCCAGCCCCTGAACACTCTTTGGTGCTGGTTTAGTCTCTGTGGGCACCCATGGGCCCAGGTTAGTTTGCTCTAAAGGTCTTCTTGTGATGTTCTTAACACCTATGGCTTGCTCAGTCCTCTCCCAAACTCTTCCACATGACTCTATACCCGATGTTTGGCTGTAGTTTTCTGCATCCATCTCCATCAGCTTCTAGATAAAGCCTCTTCGGAGACAGTTATGCTAGGGTCCTGCCTGCCTGCCAGCATAACAGAGTATCATTAGTAGTGTCAGGGGTTAGCTTTATCCTATGGGATTGGTCTCAAGTTGGGCCAGTCATTGATTAGCCATTCCCTCAAACTCTGCTCCATTTTTATCCCTGTGTATCTTGTAAGCAAATTTTGCATTGAAGGTTTTGTGGATGGGTTGATATGCCCTTCCCTCCAATGGAACCCATACCTGGCTACAAGAAGTGGTCACTTCAATCTCCATATTATGTGACATATACACAGTAAAAACTCATGCCATGGGTAAAATATGTCACCTCTTATTGATCAGGATCTTTTACAAATTAACATTACTGACTGTAGTAAAGAAAATCAAAATCTAGTTAATAAGTCCTGACATACGTATAAAGAAGGATTTATTTAAGTTCTGTATCAAATCTAAAATCATCAATTTATCAATCTTTGGGAAAAGGAACAGGGATTAAAAGGTGTTATCTATCATTATGGAGAACATTAAAATAATTAGAAAAATGGACTTTTTTATAGTTTATTTTATTTTACAGTATCTGAGACCTTGACCCCAAACCACATGTATAAAGTATGTGTGTAGTTTTAAAACATAATGTATCTTTCAGATATATATCAAGCCAACCTTGTTATTTGAATAGTGTTACCTTGGAAAGTGCTTTGTGTCTTTACTTTCTGAGACTGAACTCACCTATCACCTTCCTGGGAACTATCTGCAATAGTGGGAGTCAACTGGAATGTCTGAGCCAGGCTAAAAACTGCTATCAGGAACCACCACGCCATTGCTGT
This sequence comes from Mus minutoides, assembly GCA_902729485.2. NCBI lineage: Eukaryota > Metazoa > Chordata > Mammalia > Rodentia > Muridae > Mus > Mus minutoides. The sequence goes on from CACVCL010011618.1 coordinate 129,578, forward strand.
TTTCTCAACCCTTCTATCTGAAATTCCCCAGGGATCATGTGAAAGGAGACAGTAATGGCTTATAGCATCTTTCAAATACCTCCATCTGCTTAAAGAACCTCAGGGACATTGTTCTCAGGGTTTTTTTTTTTTTTTTTTTTTTAAGTGGGGGGTGTTATTTTTTATTAGGCAATATTTCAGATTTTTTTCATGTTGTTTGTATCAAGAGTTTTCTCATTTTCAATTAATTAGTTTTTCCTTTTAAATTTGATATTTTATTCATTTACATTTCAACTGTTATCTCCTTTCCCAGTTTCCCCTCCTCTTCTATGAGGGTGCTTCCTGCCCCGGTCCCCCAGTCCCCCAGTTCCCCAGTCCCCCAGTCCCCCAGTCCCCCACTCACCACTCACCCAATCCTACATAACTGTCCTGGCATTCCCCTGCCCTACACTGGGGCACTGAGCCTTCACAGGACCAAGGGCCTCTCCTCCCATTGATGCTGGCAAGGCCATTCTCTGTTAAATATGTGACTGAAGCCATGGGTCCCTCCATGTGTCCTCTTTGGTTGGTCGTTTAGTCCCTGGGAGCTCGGGGCGGGGGGTCTGGTTGGTTGATATTGTTGTTCTTCCTACTAAATGCTATGCTAAATTTTGCTAAAGATTAACTTCTAGGACCTTGACAGAAAACTTAAAATACAGGCAATAAACAAATGAATAAACAAAATTATTTCAGATATTTTATAGCATCTCACCATTACCAATGCAACTATTTTTTTCATATTTTACTAAAACTCTCTTCCCTTCTGAATTTGAAACCATTGTAAATCTTAGCAGTTTGACAATGAGATGCCTCACTGGTATCGTCTTCATACTATGCTTCTTCAGCTTTTTGAATTTCTAGGACATCTAAATATAACTTTCAAATAACTGTGAAGATCATAACTTATATTTTCTTCAAGTACTGTTTTTATTACTTATATCCCCTTCTTTTTGACCTTGACTTATACACCTATTTGTTAGTTTAGTGTTGTCTATAAGGTCATAGCAATTAAATAAGATTTATATCACTATTTTTCAAGATTTTAAGCAGTCCTCAAGTTTGTATTAATGATTTATATCAAATATATTACAAAATATATATGCAAGTCCAATTAAATTATTATATCATCAGATATTACACTATTTAGTTTTATATTTTCTCAAATAACAGTTAGAATCTCAATTTTGTTTATTACCTAACTCCTTTGCCCTACCAACTTCCAAAGATATTTGTTTCCTGTTTGACATGTTTATGGTCAAGAGAAGACCTGGTAAGGGATGAGCAACCTGCTATCCTATGCAGACCTGCATTCTCCTGCTACCTCTCCTTCCACCTCCATCAGATATGTAGATCCTGAACCATACAGTTAAACATTGCTTCACTAACCATCTTTCCTTCTCCCTGGGGCACAACAAGCTGCCCTGATCAGTCTGTTGTCCCTTGCAGACCTAGTTACTCCAATCACCTCTCTGCCCACCTTCATTGGAACTGTGGCTCCTGAACCATACGTTCCTGATGATCTGGAACTTACAGGATACCCAGCAGAGGTCTGCCAGACTAGGACCATAAAAGCTAAGCCCTTAACCAATACCAACTACAACCTGAATATCAAGGGACTAAAGCCATCCAGATTGCTAAAGGCCCTCTAAAGAAAACAATCAGTCAAAGCCAGGGGATTATGGCATTTTGAGAGCACAGCCACCCTATTATAGGAAGCCCTGGATATTCTAGCACAATAGAAGAACAAAAATTGACCTTAAATCCAATCATATGAAGATGACAGAGACCTTTAAAGAGAAAATGAATGATTTTTTCAAAGAAATACAGGGAAAAACAATCAAAGAGGTAGAAATCTTTAAAGAGTAAAAAATAAATATCTTATAGTTATGCACGAAAATACAATTAAACAGGTAAAGAAAATAAATAAAGCTGTGCAAGACCTGAAAGTGGAAATAGAGGCAATGAAGAAAACACAAACTGAGAGAATATTATAGATGGAAAGCCTAGGTAAGAGAACAGGAACAACAGATGCAAGCATCATCAACATAATACAAGAAATAAAAGAGAGAGTCTCGGGTATGGAAGATAAAATAGAGGATATTAAAGCTAAAAAGTTCCTGACATAAAACATCCAAGAAATGAGGGGAACGAATCATGGAAAGACCTAACCTAAGAATAATAGCTCCCTGCTCCAAGGTCCAACTTAAAGAAAGAGATATCTATAAACAAAGAATAATCTTAGAGAATACCAATTAGGCTGGAACAGAAAGGAAAATTGTCCTGCCATATAATAATCAAAACACAAAATCTACAGAACAACAAAAAGAATATTAAAAGTAGCAAGGAAAAAGGCCAAGTAACATAGCAAGGCAAACCTATCAGAATTTTACCTGACATGTCAACAGAGACTCTAAAAGCTGGAAGAGTCTGGATAGATATCTTCCAACATCTCAAAAACAACAGATGTCCAACTAGACTACTATACCCAGCAAAACTCTCAATCATCGTAGATGGACAAAACAAGATGTTTCAAGGAAAATCCAAATGCAAACAATATCTATCCACAAATCCAGACCTACAAAAATAATAGAAGGAAAACTCCAACACAAAGGCAATAACTGCATCCAAGAAAATAACTAATTCCATACCAGGTGAACAGAGGGACACACACACACACACACACACACACACACACACACACACACTATCACCACCACCACCACTATCAATATCAAATTAATACAAAAACAATCAGTGGTCATTAATATATCTCAACATCAGTGGATTCAATTCCTCTATAAAATGCACATAGGTTAACAGAATGGGTGTGAAAACAGCATCAATCATTCAGATGCATAGAAGAAACACATTTAAGCAATAAAGATAGATATTACCTCAGAAAAAAGGGTTTGCTTTTTTTCCAGGCAAACAGACCCAAGAAGCAAGCTGAAGCAGCCATTCCATTATCTAATAAAATATGCTTTCAACCCAAATTAATCAAAAGGGACAAGGAAGAACACTTCATAATCATTAAAGGAAAAATCTATGAAGATGATATCTCCATTCTGCACATTTATGCCCCAAACACAAGGGAACCTACATTTTTTTTCCTTTGGTTTTTCGAGACAGGGTTTCTCTGTGTAGCCCTGGCTGTCCTGGAACTCACTCTGTAGACCAGGCTGGCCTCGAACTCAGAAATCCGCCTGCCTCTGCCTCCCGAGTGCTGGGATTAAAGGCGTGCGCCACCACGCCCGGCTGGGAAGCTACATTTTTAAAAGAAACATTGTTAAAGCTTAAATCATGCATCAAACTCCAAACATGAATAGTGGGAGACCTCAACACTCCACTCTCACCAATTGACAGATCATTTAGACAAAAACTAAAAAGAGAATTAATGAAATTGGCAGAAATTCTAAATCATATGTACCTAACATATATCTATAGAATATTTCACCCAAACACAAATGAATATAACTTCTCAGCACCACATGAACTCTTCTCCAAAATTGACCACATAGTCAGTCACAAAGCAAGCCTCAATAGATACAAGAAAATTGAAATAACATCCTATATATTATCAGACCACTACTGATTAAAGCTGGAATTCAAAAACAGAAACACAAGAAAGCCTACACATTCATGGAAATTGAACAACTCTCTACTCAATGATCTCTGGGCCAGGGAAGAAATAAAGAATGAGATTAAAGACTTTCTATAATTTAATGAAAATGAAGGCACAACATACACAAATTTGTGTGATTCAACGAAAATAGTACTATGAGGAAAGTTCATAGCACTAAGTGACTCCATATAGTAGAAGTTCCAATACCAATAATTTCAGTGTACACATGAAAGAATATATGTGTGTGTGTGTGTGTGTGTGTGTGTGTGTGTGTGTGTGTGTGTGTATGTATATCAAGTACACCACCAAAGATGAGTAGAAGCAAGGCAGGAAATAATCAAAATCAGGGCAGAAATCAATTAATTAGAAACAAAGAAAATAATACAAAAAATTAGAGAAACCAAGAGCTAGTTCTTTAAGAAAAATCAACAATATAGACAAACCCTTAGCCAAACTAACAAAAACACAGAGAGACAGTATCCAAATAATCCAAATCAGAAATGAAAGGGGAGAAATAACCATAGACACAGAGAATATTCAAATGATCTTTAGGTCTTACTTCAAAAGCCTGTACTCCACGAAATTAGAAAAATCTTAATGAAATGTATGATAGTCTAGATAGATACCACATACCAAAGTTAACTAAAGATAAGATAAATTATGTTATCATCTCATAATCCTCTAAAGATATACAAGCAGTCATCAGAATATTTCAAAACAAAATAAAAATAAAAATAAAAAAATTAAAAATCTTTTAAAAGGTCCAGGCCCAGGAGGATTTAAAGCAGAATTCTACCAGACTTTCAAAGAAGAATTACTACTGATACTCCTCAAACTATTACACAAAATAAAAACAGAAGAAACACTGACATACATATCCTATAAAGCCACAATCACCATGATACCAAAACCACAAAAGAGTCAAGAAAGAAAGAACTTCAGACTGATTTCTCTTACAAGCATCGATGCAAAAGTACTCAATAAATACCATGAACTAACTAGTACCCCCTGAGCTCATGTCTCTAGCTGCATATATAGAAGAGGATGGCCTAGTTGGCCATCAGTGGGAAGAAAGGCCCCTTGGTCATGCAGACTTTATATGCCCCAATACAGGGGAACGAACGCCAGGGCCAAGAAGTGGGAGCGGATGGGTAGGGGAGCAGGGCCGGGAGGGGGGAGGGTATAGGGAACTTTCTGGATAACACTTGAAATGTAAATGAAGAAAATATCTAATAAAAGTTGAAAAAAAAAAAAAAAGAAGAGAAAGTAAGAAATAGCCTTGAATACATTGGTGCAAGAGACAGTTCTCTGAACAGAATACCAATGGCTCAGATTCTAAGATCAACAGTTGATAAATGGCATCTTGTAAAACTGGAAATATTCTATAAGGCAAAGGAAACTCTTAATAGGACAAATGGCAGTCTACAGATTGGGAACGGATCTTCACCAACCTTATATCTGATAGAAGGCTAATATAAAAATTTTATAAAGAACTCAAGAACTGAAGTGGAAATCTTCAGTTTCTTTGGAGACTCTGTTCTATCATGTAATGATTTTCTGGAATCTATCTATCTATGAGAGGATATTTTTGCTGAAGGAGACACATGGGAGAATGTTTTGCTAAGAACAGAGACAAGGTGTTTTTCTGGAAGCAGCCTGGACAAAGGGCATGTGATGTTTTGCTAGAGCAGATGCTTGAGAGAACATATGACATTTGGAAAAGATATAAATATAACCCAACAGACAGGGGACGAAGCTGGATGATATTGGTATGCCTTGCCATTCTTTGCTGGTTTTTAATGAACTTGGTTGGTGCTGATCTTCACTGATGATGCTGGTTGGTATTGGTATGCCTTGCCATTCTTTCCTGGTCATCACTGGTCATGACATTATAGAGAGACATGCACCAAAAAATTTCTGGTGATGTTCCAGCCACTTCTTGCTGCCTCAGATGATTCAGGCAATTGTTAGAGACTCAAGGTTTCTTCTGAATAGACCTGCTATTACTGATTCATAAGTGGTGTTTGTGAGTGGATCAAGCTGCTGCTGCTGATTCCTGTAAACTGAACTGCTGGTGTCCTGACAATGAAAATTGGATTTTCTCAAAAGATCTGTTTCTAAACCGGTCCACATCCTCCTTTGCTCTTTTAACTTTTCCTTTCCATTATCTCTGTTGAGTAGCAGGGTAGGAGGGGGCATGTTAAAGCATTTAAGGACCCTTATAAAAGTAGGCTTTGAAATATTTAAGCCTGCCAAGAAGTTAAACAGAAACAACCCAAATAACCCAATTTAAAAATGGGATACATCGCTAAACAGAGAATTCTCAACAGGTGAAACTCAAGTAGCTGAGAAACACTTAAAAAATGCTCAAAGTCTTTATTCATCAGGGAAATGCAAATCAAAACAATTCTGAGGTATCAACTTAGTTCCATCAGAATATCTAAGATCAAAAACTCAAGAGATGGCACATTCTGGTGAGGAAAGAATCCCAGTGGAGCCATAGGGACACCAATACATCCATAAAACTTTCAATCCAAAATTTTTCCTGTCTATAAGAAATGTAGGCACAGAGGATGGAGCAAGGACTGAAGGAATGGCCAACCAATAGCCTGGCCAACTTGAAACCCATCCCATGGGCAAATACCAATATCTGACACTATTAATGATACTCTGTTATGTTTGCCAACAGGAGTCTAGCATGGCTATCCTCTGAGAAGCTCCACCCAGCCTCTGTCTTAGATAGATTCAAATTCTCACAGCCATACTGGATTGAGTTTGGGGACTAGTATGAAAAAAATGGGGGAAGGATTGTGGGCCCAGGAAGGGATAGAAAAGCCACAGGAAGACCAACAGAGTCAACTAATCTGGACCTTTGGGACTTTAAGAGACTAAACTACCAGCCAAGGAACATACATGACTGAACCTAGTCTTTTGTACACAAATGTAGCAGATGTGCAGCTTGGTCTTCATGTGAGTTCCAAACAACTGGAGTTGGGTCTATCCCAAAAGGTGTTACCTGTATGTGGGATATGTTCATCTAGCTGGGCTACATGGTCTGGTCTCAGTAGAAGATGATGTACCTAGTCCCACAGAGACTTGCTATGCCACGGAGAGGGGAGGATATCCAAGGAACCCCACATTCTCAGAGGAGAAGAGGGTTTGGGAGGAATGTTTGTTGGAGGGGTTACTGCGATGGGGTCAATGAGCAGGACGTAAGGTGAATAAGTAAATAAGTAAGTAAATAAATAAATAAATAAATAAATAAATAAATAAATAAATTGTATATTAGCCCTCTGTTGGGTGAAGGGTTAATGAAGTTTTTCCCAATCTGTAGGCTTTTATTTTGCCCTATTGATTGTGTCCTTTGTCTTATAGAAGCTTTTCAGTTCATGAGGTCCCATTTATTAATTCTTGATCTTAGTGCCTGAGCCATTGATGTTCTGTTCAGTAAATTTTCTCCTATCTCAATCCATTCAATTCAGTATGTCTTGTTTTATTTTGAGGTCTTTGATCCATTTGGACTTCAATTTTTTGTGAAGTTATAAATATTGATCTATTTGCATTCTTGTACATGCAGACATTCATTTAGACCAGCACCATTTGTTCAAGATGCTCTCTCTGTTCCTTTGTATGGTTTTTACTTCTTGTCAAAAATCAAGTGTCAGTAGGCGTCTGGGTTTATTTCAGAGTCCTCGATTCCAGTTATCAACGTGGCTATTTCTATATGAATACCATGCTGTTTTTATTACTATTAATATGTAGCATAGCATTAGGTCATGGATGATGATACCTCCAGAAGTTATTTTACAACTCAAGATCTTTTGGCTATCCTGTTTTGTTTGTTTGTTTGTTTGTTTGTTTGTTTGTTTGTTTTCCATATAAATTTAAGAATTGTTCTTTCAAGATCTGTGAATGTTTGCCTTGGGTTTTTGATGGGGGATAGCATTGAATCTGTAATTTTGGCAAGGTGGCCATTTTAATTGTGTTAATCTTCACTAACCCTATATCTAACAGAAAGCTAATATCCAAAATGTATAAAGAACTCAAGAAGATAGTTACACACACACACACACAGCAATAAAAAATGATGTATAGAACTAAACAGAATTCTCAACAAAGCAATCTTAAATGGCTGAGAAGTACTTTAAGAAATGTTCAACATCCTTGATCATCAGAGAAATGCAAATCAAGATGACTCCTGTAGCCCATCCTATACCAGTCAGAATAGATAAGCATAAAAAATCAAGGGACAGCACATGGTGGAGAGAATGTGGAGAAAGAGGAACATTCCTCCATTTTTTGGTGGGATTGTAAACAAGTACAACCACTCTGGAAATCAGTCTGGCAGTTCAAAAAATTGGAAATATTTATATGTGAAGACACAGCTATACCATTTGTCTTAGTTAGGGTTTTACTGCTGTGAACAGATACCATGGTCAAGGCAAGTCTTATAAATGACAACATTTAATTGGGGCTGGCTTACAGGTTCAGTTCATTATCTTCAAGGTGGGAACATGGAAGCATTCAGGCAGGTATGGTGCATGAGGGGCTGAGAGTTCTACATCTTAATCTGAAAGCTGCTATCAGAATACTGCCTTCCAGTCAGCTAGGATGAGGATCTTAAAGACCATACCCACAATGACACACCTACTTCAAAAAAGCCACATCTTCTAATAGTGCCACTCCCTGGCCTGAGCATATACAAACTATAACTCCATTCCTGGGCATATACCCAAAAGATGCCCCACCATACCTCAGGGCCACAAGCTCCACTATGTTCATAGCTGCTTTATTCATGTTAGCCAGAAATGGAAAACAATCTAAAAATCTCTCAACTAAAGAATGGATACAAAAAATGAGGTTCATTTATACAATGAAATACTGCTCAGCTATTAAATACAAGGGTATCATGAATTTTGCGTGCAAATGGATTGAACTAGAAAATATCTTCCTGAGTGAGGTAACCTAGCCCCAAAAGAACATGCATTGTATGTACTCACTGATAAGTGGATATTGGCCAAAAAGTTCAGAATATCCACGATAAACCTCACATACTCAAGAAGTTAAACAAGAAAGAAGGCCCAAGTGAAGATGCTTGAATCACGCTTAGAAGGGTGGTGGCAAAATAGTCTTGGGAGGCAGAAGGAGGGATAGACTTGGTTGGGAGAGGGGAAGGCTAAGGGAATAGGGGGGCAGGATCAGGCAAAGGGAGAGAAAATAGAGAGTTCCAGAAGTCCACGAGAATAAATGGGAATAAGAAGCTGCCAGGGGTAGTGACTAAGTTTGAGGAATTCTCTAGAAAAGTCCCAGAGACCGGGGTGAGGGAGGAGTCAACATAGGTGATCTTGGCAGAAATGTCCAACAGTTGGAAAATGGAACCTGAAGAGACCACCTTCAGTAGCCAGACAGTCTCCCCCCACCCCCCAGTGGAGAGATGGGAACATCAACCCACCTACAAAACTTTTGACCCCAAATTTGACCTGTCTAAAAGAAGTGCAGGGACAAAGGTGGTGCATCAACTGAAAGAATGGGCAACCATCGACTAGACTAGCCTGCCTATTTTGAGACCCATCCCATGAGCAGGTACCAGTTCTCATACTATCAATGATGCTGTGTTGTGCTTGCAAATAAGACCCTAGCATAGCAGGCCTCTAAGAAGCTGGTGACTTAGAAAGATGCAAAAATCTACAGATGAGCATTGGATGGAGGTTAGGGACCCCTATGGAAGAGTTAGAGGAAGGATTGAAGGCCTTTAAGGAGATAGCAACACCACAGGGAGACCAACAGTGTCAACTAATCTGAACCAATAGGAATTTACAGACTCTGGCCCTCCAACCAGAGAGCTATATGAGCTGGTCCTAGACCCTCCAGCACATAGGTAACAGAGAGCTGCCATGTCTGGCCTCAGTGGGAGAGGATGTTCCTAACCCTGCAGAGATTGATGCCTCAGGGTGGAGGAAACAGGATAGGGGTGTGGGGGATGCTGCCCTCTCAGAGGCAAAATAGAGAGGAATTGGGAGAAACTCCTGGAGGGGAAACCTGAGAGGGGACAACTTTTGAGATGCAAATAAATGAATAAATAAAGTAAATAGAGTACAAACAGAGCATTTAGAGCATCCTTTCCTGGTTATCTCTAGAGCAATAACAGGGAAATTCTGGGAAGTATTATCAAAAGGAAGATAATATCCTATCAAATTAAAATAGAGCACCAGGTCTTATAATTAAAACAATTCAATAATTACATCATTATGCAATTAATGGTTGTAAGAAATTACCAATTCTCAGAATAAGCCTAAATACATATGGTTATTTATTGCTACATAAAATTGGCTTTTTAAATTAGTGTGGAAATTGATTTTTTTTCCTCTAAAAGTTAATGAAGCACATGGTCTGCTCTTTGGAAGGAAAAGGAGGGGGGGTGGATAATTCACTACTCTGAAAAACTAATCTAAGTAAGTCAGACATTTAAATAAAATAGTCTAGTATGTGTGTTCATATTGATTTAGGTTTGATGCTTCTTTGAAGATTTATAAACTCTGGAAAATGTTTCATGGAAAGGAGTTGGGCTACAAAGACTGTTCATCAGTTGTCATCCAAGGCTAGAACAGTGCTGCATGGCTGACTTTATATCCTGCGGGGTGGACAGTTAGAAAGCTCTGGAACCTGATGACAGGGAGAAGATTTGTAATAGCATAGAAGGAAATTCAAGTTCTTTATTGCTCAGGATACTGTCCCTGCTGTTCCCAATGGCTACCAGAAGTCTTTGGGGCTGTTTCCAATGGCTACAGGAAATCTTTGGAGCAAGAAGAAGGATTGCAGAAACCAACAGAGAGCTAACTATAAAGGATCAGAATGAGTTCCCAAGTGACATGCTTTCCCCTTTAGTACTAAAACTTAAATGCTGGTTTTAAAAAATACATTTAAACTTTCTTGAGATTATAATATAAATATATTATTTTCCATTCCCTTTTCTCCCTTCCAACCATCTCATGTATGCCTCCAACCTTTACTCTCTTAAAACTTCATGGCCTCTTTTTCTTTCTTTATTTGTACACACACACACACACACACACACACACACACACACACACACACACACACTCACTCACACACACACACACACACCTAAAAAATAAAATGAACAATCAAACAGCCTGCTCTGCTCTGTCTGTCTAATGTTACCAGTATGCATGTCTTCATGTCTAACCACTTGGCATCAGATAAGTGATTGATGAGCTTTTCTCCATTGTAGATTACTTTATTCTGCTATCAGCTCTCCTCACTTGTCTACAGTTCTTTACCTAGTATTGAAGCCCTGTGAAATTCTCCGTTTCCATGTGAACATGCCCACTGGGGTTCAGGTTCTATTTATTGGCTCTGCCCTTACTTCTGCAATGATTCATGAGTCTTAGGTGAAGGAGTTGTGTTGTAAATGTATTAGTTAGCCCTGAACTTCACAACTCAGAATTTTGATTGGTTGTGAATTTTTAAAATTGTGTCCATCTGTTGTAAAAAGATGTTCCTTTAATAAAGGGTGAGGACTGCATTTAACTGGAAGTATAAAGACAAAGACAAATATTTAGCACACGGGATTAAACTGGTTTAGTGAAGTCAATGTTGCAGGTTATCTTCCAAGATTCATGACTTCACTATCCCTAATTTGGTGGCAAGTTTTTTTCAATCACAGGCATGATTTCTTTCTTGTTTGAGAGGGTCCTAAGTCCAATTAGAAAGCTATTTGTTTTGGCCAAAACTCGTGTGCTGCTACAGCACCTTTAACATTCTTTTTCCCATGGTGGTCCTTGTTGAAGTATGTCACAGCTGTGTAAGACCGTTAGTTTCTTCCATCGTTTGGGAGCTTAATTGAATTTTACTGAACCAAAATCTGAAGCAAAGGGGGAAGAAGTAAAGAAGAAGAAAGAGGAAGAACAGGAAAAGAGAAATTTGAAATATTGAAAAACTAATAATTCTACATGCATATTCAGCCAGTTTCATCATCCTTCATCTACTACACATAATATTTACCTTTTCTCTATTTTAGATCTCATTATGGCTCTTCTCTTTGCCTTAATTCTTTATTTTTGACCATGGAAGAGCTTAGAAAACTCTGCCAGCTGCTACCATTTTCCCCTCACTGGCTTTGTCCTTCAGCCCCTACAATCTGGCTTTCCTCCCCAGCAATTTTCTACTCTGAAGACCTAATTATTAAAGCCAAAAATATGTTGAAAAAAAAACCACATCAACACTTGTACTATGCCTTATGGTCACATTCTCCACAGCTATTTACAGTATAGGAACATGAATCACCCTTCTTCTCCATTCTTAACCACACCCTCTCTGCACCTCTTCCTTCAGTAGTGATAAAGCCAAACTAACTAAAAACATTCTCTCAAATGTCAAAAGTATTGTCCAAAATATTCTGCCAAGTTTTACATTTAAGAGGAAGAAGTCAGATCTTACAATAAAGAAAATAGCCAGAAGTAAACTAACTATAATCATGATAAAGTGAAGAAAGAGATATTTGTGGTTAAACTCTGACCCATTCACCAGACCCTACTAATCTGAATCAGTATAATGACATCGCCATTTTTGTGAAAGTTTGACCTAATCAGTATTGTAGAATTTTGTGATTATTTTCAGCCTGTTTTAAGAATGTATTTACTTTCAAAATATCATAGAGAGCAGTGAGTTTTGGATGCAAAATATTCAAATTACACATATATGACACCAAGATTTCTAACTACCTTCTTTCTGCTGTCTAAGTAAGCCCCTGTGTGTCAGAAAGAAAAGGCCAATTTGCAAATCACATAGTTAAAAGGGAAGTGCAGACACACAACACTTGTGAAAATATGTCCTCCCATCTTTAATAAAGACATAATAGAGTTCAATGGTGATAGTTTTGTGGCATTATTAAAGAGTTCTAACAAATTTCAGAATAGCTAATCACTATATTAAATAATTCTGCGATTGGAAGAATTACTGTGAACAATGGAAAGTCTATTGATGCTCTATGCATATGCCTTTTGGATTTCCTTCCAAATATATAACACCAGCTCATAGAACACAACTCATTAGTGATATAATGTTGATGACATTTAAGGTCCCAGACATAGAAACGAACTAAATCTAGACATATCTCAGGAATACCACAATGAAGAAGTATGATTATCGATCAAGTATAATTAGGTTCCCTTACGTCATCATCATTGTCTTCTCTGTACCATTGATACACTTCTCCACAGCCACCAAACACAATGGCCAACTACTGCTGGCAGCTGAGCTGTTCAGGTACTACCTCATGAAGAAGAGTAGTATATTGCCAAATTTGCAGTCCATTGCAGGGACCTCTTTTCCAATGACTATGAATGCCAATGAATATAATTAGTAAGTCCCAGGCTTGAATTTAAGACAATTCTAAAAAGCCATTTAAGATCTAGAGTGGATTGTGAAAGGGGCGAAACCCTTGTTGAAACCACACCACAGTTAAAGTTCTGCTTGTGTCTACTCTTCTGCCACCAACAGCACCCATTAATAATGTTGCTATACACCACTGCTGGCTCAAAATTGTCTGCAGGGGACACAAGCTGATGGGTCAGAAGAGGAAGCCTGGACCTGAGGCTGTAAAGTGAGACACCAGACAAGGAATGGTCTATAGCCAAAGCTCACTCATTGAGACTCTTGGATCATGCAAAATGTTCACGCCACGAGAACAGGAAAGGGTCTGTGTGTGGAGAGCTAGCAAGGGAAGGAATACTTCCGGGAGACAACAGATGCTTTCTATTCTAAAACTTAGAGTTCTATTTTTTTAAAAAAAATTTTATTTAGAGATTTTCTTTATTTACATTTCACATGTTAGCCCCTTTCCTGGTTTCCCCTCTGAAAATCCCCAATCCCATCTCCCCTCCCCCTGCTTCTGTTAGGGTGGTCCTCCACCCACACAATGTGACTTTGGCTCTGGCTAACTACATAATACCAAGCAACCTAGTGGTTGCTGATTGATTTTTTTTTTTTTCTCTCTGGTAATGAGAAAATGGTGAGTGACCTATCACAGGAGGTCACTAACATTATTAGGTTATTTGATTACACGGGCCCCATAGCCACTTAAAATATAAATAACTTAAACATGTACAATAACAGATTCTCTTGCCCTCCATTAGTACAAGGAAGCCATGGGGTAGAATGCTAACCAGACACCCAATAGTAACACTGGTGCAGAAAGTGAAGGAGTAGGATCTGTCACCAAATAAAAGGACAATGGCCTATCTTGGAAATGTTGGTAAAATGCTTTGCACAGTAACAGTCACAATTTTATAAGTTCTTTAGTTTTTTGAGATTATCCATGCCATGGGAGCCCACATCTGACATTATTCATGAAATTCTCCTATACTTGCAGGTACTACCTCATGAAGAAGAGTAGTACAGTGCCAAATTTGCAGGAACCTAGCATAACTGTCCTCTGAGAGGCTTTCCCAGAAGTTGAGGAAACATGCAGAGACCCAAAACTAGAAGTTTGGCAGAGCTCTGGAAGTCTTGTGAGGGGTCTGGGAGGATTAAAGGAGTCAGAGGGGTCAAAGAAAACATACAAAAACCATATAGAATCAACTAAACTAGGTCCGCAGGGACTCATAGAGACTGAACCACCAACCGAAGCACATGCATGGGACAGACCTAGACCTCCTACACATATGTAACTGATATGCAACTTGATCTTCATTTAGGGATTCCTAACAACTCAAGCAGGGACTATGTATTATATAGTTGCCCGTGTTTAGACTTCTTTCCCTGACTGGGCTGCCTTGTCAGGGCTCGATAGGAGATGTGCCTATTTCTACTGCAAAGTTGATATGCCAAGGCAGAGGAAGATCCCACTTCACAGAGGACGAAGGGAATAGGAAGGTGAAGTGAGGGAGAGGAAGGAGAGCAGGGAGGGGAAGCTGCGATTGGGATGTAAAGTAAATTAATTAATTAATAAAAATAAATATAATGACATCATTTTTCTTCTCTGCTCTGCCTCCAAATTAACTCATATACCCTTCCTTGATCTCTTTCAGACTCATCCTCTTTTGTCAATTGTTGTTATATTTTTATGTGTATACATGTGTATGTATTTACCTAAATACATTAATAAGTCCTTCTCAGGCTGTATAGGTCACTCATATGCATATGTTTTCAGGGCAGAACATTTGATATTGGACAACTAATTGGTGTGCTCTTTTCTGAAGAATATTATTTTTGTTGTTGCTGTTGTTCTAAGCATTCCTTAGTTGAGTAGCTTTAAATAACCACTTTCCTTGAATTTTATAAAGACCATTTCACTTAATTCTCCAAATAATTATGTAAAATAGGTTGTAATTTTGTCTGTGAGGTCAAGTAATACCAGATGAGCTAGAGGTGGAGGCAGTAGACATGGTATAGGTAATGGGTGATTAGATAAAGGAGAGCCTCAAATCCTGATAAGTAGATTTGAAAGGCAGAGCATGAATCAGGACAGAGTTCTGGCTCTTATTCTATTCCTTGCCCTATTATTCAATAAATACTAAATTTATTTTTAAAAAATGAGACAAATGAAATTTTTCACTATAAGCAATATTCAAAAATGAAATATTTCAGGGAGGAAGGTGAAAACCCCTAAATAAAATCATCTGTATAAATTAGGGTTTGAAGATTCTTGAATTATCTTCTTGTAGATTTTCTTTATCTTTTATTCTGTATCTAGAAGAGAATTAATGACCACTACAACCATTAGTTGAAATCTGTAATGCTATACAAAGTCCTGTTTGTTTTTGTTTGTTTGTTTTTTCCTACTGAAATATCTCCTTTTAAGTGGTTCTTAGTGTAAAATGCAAAGGGGATCTTACTGACTCTCCTTTGGATAGATACTGACCAGGATATTTAACTTCTTCAGCTTCTGTACTAGTGTAGCTATTGGGTAGTTTTTAAACTCTGCATCTTATGGCTTCATTGTAATAATGCAGCAGGACAGAATTTGTTCTATACTGCTGTTGATGATTATGTCTTCAACACCTACAGGACATATATAATCAAATAACTTAATTTTAATAGAATTTCATCCTATTCTAATAACATTGAAAGCCTTGAGATATGCTAGGAGTTAACTCAGTTTTCTCCTTCTTCCTACTCTGTTGCCCTCTAAATAAATACCTTTATATATTTTGAAGTAAAACACAAAAAATAATCTAAATATTTTCATGGTAAATAAAAAAATTTAATCTAGTTTTGAGGTTTGTAAGTTTGTGGTGTTTGCTTGCATGTTTAATAGGACCATGTTGACCTGGATTTATGCTAATCAATTTTAGCTATATGCTAATGAAAATAACATATACATATATATGTACATTTACATATATACAAATATCATTGAAGAATGAATTTGGAGCTTCTCTTTCTGACTCTTGCCCATATGTATTTCTTATCTATCACCTTCAGTGGATTGCTTTTCCTTTTAACTTATTAATAGCATTGTCTTAGTCACAATTTCAACATGCTAATATAGCCATATTTTGATAGAGCTTTCACCCTCATCATTCATTTAGGACCGCCCATTTCTATGAAATAATTACTTTAGTGGGTGCTTTTCCATATGGCTTATTTTGTCCATTTACATATTGATTTGCTGTAATCTATCTTCAAAAGTCAACAAGTTTCTAAATTCTGTGGAAAAGTTGCTCACTTGCTTAACTCACTCTTTACAATGTTATTAAAGAAGAAACAGTCATCACATCTTTACCTTTCTTAAGTTTACTTTTATACATGGCAGACTTTTTAATTCAGTTTTTTTCAACGTTTTAAACAGGTCATCTTTTCATAGATCAAAATATTCCTTTAAGTATATGAAAAGCAGTCTGTCTCTCCCTTTTCTGCATCTTTCTTTTCTTCTCCTACTACTTCCACCCTGCAAAAAATGAATTTATTTCATCTGTATCCTTCAAGAGGTTCTTTATGAATGGATAAGCAAATGTGAGTGCATAGTTGCTTGGTTTCTCTTTATTACACAGTTGATGGATGAATGCACACATTACTTTGCAATCGTCTCCTTAAGTATATTACGATTTTTGTAAAGCTTTATAAATCTCTGCATAGAAGGCTATTCATTGTCTTGTTCACTGAATAGCTACCTATTGAGTTAATGTTCCATAATTGATTCAATTGGTTCTTTGTTAATATTAATCGATTTTCTCTGTCCTTATTTTAACAATAGCAAAAAGTGAATAATTTGAAGATAGGTCATTTAATATATATGCAAATCATAAGAAACTTACTAAATGAAAAGACATACACTGTTTATTTTAGCAGATATTACCATTTTCTCTCCACCCTCTCTCCACCATTTTATATCCTAATTTATAAAATCTTCCTTTTCCAGATTATGTTAGCTGCTTTTTTTTCTAATTTGTTAATAGAAAAGTACTCATTATTATAATCTGTAATATCGCAAATAGAAATAAATTTATTAATTGAACAAATATGTACTGACTACCTACATATACTGGTATTCAGGTACACACACATAAGTTGACTTCAAATTTTGATAGTGACTTTCATTATTCTCATGGTGATTATTATGAAAAGGCATAAAATATAGTGAGGTGGGAGAGTAATGAGAGCTTCGTACATTCTTATTGTCAGGGTGATGTTATGGGAAAATCTGTCAATGAAAAAGGTAACTAAACAGAAGGTGAGCTTCAGATAAAAGGCAAACCAGAGCAAAATTCTCAACATCTGGCACTTATTATTTAATTTATCTCTCCTGTGCATATGTTTTACCTGCATGTATGTCTGTGTATCATGTGTGCCTGTGGAGGTCAGAAGAAGAGATCATATCTGGGATTAGAATTGCAGAGAGTTATAAAATACTATTCGGGTGCTGGGAGTTGAACTCAGGTCCCCTGGAAGAGCAGTTGGTGAGCTTAACCACTGAGCCTTCTTCCTGTCTCAGTATCTGCCATTTGAGAGGAATAACAATGAATTCAGTAAAGCTGGAGCTTAACTGAGTGGATTAAGAGCTGTCCAACTTGTTAATGGGTTAATGAGAAGCCAGAAAACATAAAAATTAAAGCACATTGTCTTCTCATGCTTGATAAATGGGAAGCCTCTGAATGACTGGACCAAAGAAAGGCACAAGCCATCATGCATACACAACTATCCCAGTTTGTTTTGTGATTGTGTCTAGCCAAGCAAGGACGGAAGCCAAGGAGGTAAAGGTCACGTGAGACATGAGTCATGTATGAAAGCAGCTTGAACAAGGGTACGAATGGAGAAGTGGGTTGCCAGACAGTATCTAATGAAAGCCATTTAACTTCATGATTTCAAATCATAATTGCCTTAATAAGGAAGCAATCCTTTCTCTAGCTTTTATTTTCACAGTCTGATCTTGTTTTTTCTATTTTTTCCTATCTGAACATTAGAGCCACTGTGATTACTTGCAAAAAGAGCAAACAGCCACATATTTTACTGAGATCATGTAACAGCCATAAAGCAACCTAAAATAGTCACTTTTTTTTTAGGACATGTACATGGTATTATTTGGATTTTTTTGAGTCCTTTGTTCTTTTATTCATTGGGTTTTAAAAAGTAGTTCTCTAAACTGATTCTGTGTTGGATATCTTTTTTTATTTTTCACTTATATATTTGTGTGTTCTATCTACATGTAGACCTGCATGCCAGAAGAAGGCATTGAGAACTCAGAAAGAGCAGACAGTGGTTTAATGACTGAGTCAGAGCTCCAGCACAGTCCTGTGTTTTTCTTTTTCAACGTTAGAGAACAGAATATATTTTAGCTTGTATCATATTAGTCTCTCTATTGGGGAATTGAGTCCATTGATATTAAGAGAGATTAAAGAAAAGTAGTTGTTGCTTCCTGTTATTTTTGCTGTTAAGGTTGGGATTCTGTTCCTGTGGCTGTCTTCTTTTAGGATTGTTGAAGGATTACTAACTTATATGCAAATAAAATATTTGTGTATTTTTCCTTAAGCAGGTTGAACAAGGTCATAGTCTGGTATCTAATAGTGAAAGTAGAAGCCCTAAGAAAATTATTTCAAGTGAAACTATGTATATTCATGCTAATACAGCACAAACATTTGCAGAATATCATACTTCTTGTTGAGAATTAATGAACTTTATGGAGGGTTTCTAATGTTTTATATCGATTATTTGCATTTTGCCATGGGAAGATGGGAAGAAAATTAAGTGGCTGGATGATGAGGAGTGGAAAAGGGAGAGCAAAACAAGACTAAACAAATTGCTTGGACACTGCGTTCACTTCTGTCCGGAAGAGGAGCACTGGAAGTCAATGCAGTTCACCAGACCAGGGCTCAGAGCTAATATTGCCACTGAACTTTCCGTATGATCAAATAGAGAACCAGAAAGGTCATTCACTCACCAGGAACAAAAAACAAACAGCTCTGCTAACTTCCTGCGTTATCTCTTCTCATACAGCTCAGTCTCCTTGGTGCAGAACACAGTCACACAGAAAGGAGCACTGTGGTAAGTTCTTCATTAAGAGACTGTAAAGGTCAAACAATGACAGGAAGCGTTTTCACATCTTTGAGAATGATTATCTAGGGACCACATAAAGAGAAAGCCCGTTAGCTGAAACCAAATGGAGAGGATACAACACTGGTTCCCTGAATGGCTCCTATTTTACTTATATCTTTCCCTAACCCTCATCTTTCCTTCTTTCATTCTTCCTTTACTGCTTGCTATTATCCTCTGTTATTCCTTCATATAGTATCCTTTCTCTGGTTTACCTTAAAGTACACTATACAAAAGCTATAAAGTCTAATAAATAACCTTAAACGAGTTATCATGAGATCCCACTGAAAATACAAATGGATCTTTTTTTCCAGAGCAAAAAATATATGTGCACTTAAAAAAAAAACCCTCCACAACAAAATTAGAGTATTTTACATATTGGAGGGTCTTCTGTTCAAGGATCTTTCTGAACACATCACTTAAAATGCTCAGCATGGTACTTCTAGACCTCAGTGTTTTAATTTCCCCCTTGTAGCTCCAAAGAAAGATGTTAATCTTATTTTCCAGGCATTGTTAACACAGTTTGGCATTTTTTCAAATAAAGCCACAATGCTCCTGACCCTTTATCCTGGCTTTCCAGTTGCCTCCTCAAACCATCGTGCCATAATTGCTCTTCCTTGGGAACACCACTCCAACCCCTTTATGAGTTTTGCTGTGCAATTTGCTGAGAGTGATGAATACATTAATAAGTCCTGCTCAGGCTGTATAGGTCACCCTTACCCACTCACTCCCACTTCTTAGCCCTGGCATTCCCCTGTACTGGAGCATATAAAGTTTGCAAGACCAAGGGTCCTCTCTTCCCAGTAATGGCCGACTAGGCCATCTTCTGCTACATATGCACCTAGAGACACAAGCTCTGGGGGTACTAGTTAGTTCATATTGTTGTTCCGCCTATAGTGTTGCAGACCACTTCAGCTCCTTGGGTGCTTTCTCCAGCTTCTCCATTGGGGGCCCATAATCGGCCACCAAACCTAGACACTATTGCATATGCCAGCAAGATTTTGCTGAAGGGCCCCTGATATAGCTGACTCGTATGAGGCTATGCCAGTGCCTGGCAAATACAGAAGTGGATGCTCACAGTCATCTATAAGATGGAACACAGGGCCCCCAATGGAGAAGCTAGAGAAAGCAGTTACTCTTTAAGCTGTTTTAGAAGCAAGTCTCTGGAAACAGCATCAGGTGAGGCAAGATCAGGCATGGAGCTGGAACAGTAGATCAGTTTAGTATTTGTGAGAAGGAATCTTCTCAGAGCTCTATCTTGGCTTTATATTTTGTAATATATGAATATTATAACCAAAATTTTAGTTCTATAAAGATACTTGTATGGATTGTGTAAAGTATGCAGATTAGTAAAGGATAAATTTTTGCTCCTTGCTTGAGCAGGTGAAAGACAACTGCCTTTTTAAAGATGAGTTAATTTGATCAATAATCAATTATAATAAATCTTTATTTATGATATGTTAAGGATGGCATGATAAATCTTAATGATTCTGTAACCAACAAGATTTATTGGCTAATTTTGGTTGAAGTTTTGGCTAGAGACATTATTATGTCTAATCCAGTTTCAGGGATTTTCCCATGTGGAGGGATCAGCATATCATGTTAACTGTCTTGTTTGTTATTCTTCTTTTTTAAAAAAGAATTATTTATTTTATGTATATGAGTACACTGTAACTGTCTTCAGACTCACCAGAATAGGGCATTAGATCCCATCACAGATGGTTGCGAGCCACCATGTGGTTGCTGAAAATTGAACTCAGAACCTCTGGAAGAGCAGTGAGTGAACTTAACCACTAAGCCATCTCTCCAGCCCCTTTTTTTTCTTCTTGATTTTTTTTCTTTCTAGTCTGTACGCAGGATAGAAAGGCTTTCTTCCCCTATCATATCTGGTCTATATCACTTTGGAAGGGGTCTAAAGCCTTTCTACTTTCCTGCACAAATACAGAGCCTCTTTCCTAAAATAGCAAGTCCTTCGTCCAACAAACAGAAACCATCAAAAGTAAACAATGATTCAAATTAGCAGACTCTTTTTCTTTAGGTCTGCTCTGTTTTGATCTCTCTCACAGAGGATTTGTAATACCATAACCACCAAACTTATAACTAACTGCATCTTAATAATTAAAACAATTCAAAGCAATTAAAACAATCTTAAACACTTATTATCAGTTGAGAAAGGACTCCTACTCCATCTCTTGCCTCTCCCCACCCCTTTTTTTGAAATCAAGGGCCTAAATCTATTTTATCTGTTTGAGACAGAGCTCTTGTCTACATAAGATTAAAGGCCTAAGTTTCTATTATCTGTTGAGATAGGGTCTTCTCCCTATTCCCTGCCCTTGTTCCTACATTGAGATCATATTACTAAATTTATTTATTCATCCCTGTATACTTAAAAACAACTAAGTAATTTTTATTCATTCTTCTCTTATATAGAGATTACTATTATGTGGATATATTTAATAATATCACCTTTCTCTGTATATTAATTGAAATAATATACTTTCCTATACTTTCCTGTTTAGCTTTAATTAAATTCGTACTATTAAAGCCTATTCTCGGGCTACCAATATGTCATATTGCAGGCTGAGCAATCCCAAAATTCCCATTGAGTCCATGTTCAAAAAACCCAGTTCTTAAATTTCCATTATTTTTATTCTCTTTATTTGATTGTAGGAGGCATGTAGCCCTACTCTCTGCCTTCTGAGTGGCTTGTGTCCTTCTACAGCAGTGCTTCCAACACTTCTGACTTTAAGCTCTCCGAGGCATCTTAGAAACCTTTGAGAAAAGTTCAAGCTGGATCCTCTGCCTGCTGCCCAGCCTTGTCTGGGTCAGCTTGGGGGGCACACCCATGTCCTAGCCTACATCATAAACTCCGGAAATATGCGCGCAAATTAAGCACTCCCAAACCCACATAGCTTGGGCAAAAACCCACACAGCTTTGTTAAGAAACCAATTCTCCCCACCTCCTAATCCTAAAGACATGGCATGTGCATTCCATTCAGGAATCTCCTACTAAGTTTTAAGAGTGATATCTTGCTCCACGTTGGGTGCCATCTGTAGTACTATCTAATTAATCTACTCAATTTGATCTTGGCATGGGTGACACGTTCCTCGTTACCTGCATCAATGTTCTGGGTTTTTGAATGAAAGACACGTACACTGTATTTTTATATGTCATAAACCCTTCAATGACTGGGTCATTTTTTAACCTCTAAATGGCTAATGTACGACCCTCTGTAATTCCCAAGTTATTACTTACTAAAAATCTATATTTTTATCTTTGTTGTTCTAGTCCAGTCATGGAACCCTCTTGGGGCTTCACATGGTGTTTCTTCTTCCTCCTTCCTCCTCCTCAGCTTCTTGTCCTGAAAAATTTAAGCCACTGACTAGTCAAGTAGAAATTTAAATAGTATTCATATTAAGTAATAATTTGCTAACAGTTAAAAAGAAGAATGCTCTTATGTTAGTAGAACTGAACAATGTGTAAGGAGTGTTAATGAGGAGAAACAATTATGCTGAAGAGCAGGTTAGATGGCTTAGTGCATAGAGGTTGCAGCATGCGAGCCAGATGAAGCAAGTTCAAGTATGTATCTCACAAGAGGGAGCTGACCTTGATAGCTGTCCTCTAACCCCCACACACAGCACACATGTATCTGAATGAGTATACACACCACTTGCACACACATACACACATGCAAACATGCATGCATGCACACACACATGCATGTGTACACATGCACATACACACTTTAAAGAAAACACACTAGTATGATTATCAATATAATTATGTGTTGTACAAAGAATATAAATTTTATGATTAATTTGGGCATTCAAAATACTGAAGTTGATGAATAAGTGTAATTTTTCTCTACTATGAATATTCACTTTAAATAACTTAAGGAAAATTTCTTTCAGATATTATGTTTGGTGAAATATGTTGGTAGAATCCAGGCATGAATGCTGAAGAAAAACTGTGCTTTTTTTCAGTATAGATAAAATGCAATAAACTTAAAAGAAGCACCCAGAGACAGAAACTGGAGAAAAAAATGAAATTCACAGAGGAAATCTTAAATATCTGAAGATATCAGCCAACCTGAAAACTAGGAGGAAGCTGTTGAACTTACCATGAATGGTTTTAATCTCTGTCAGGTGTGTGTTGAAAATGAGACCCTCAGTAAAACTGCAACCATTGCAAATATTCTCTGCCTTGTTGAGTTTGGGTGGAGAACAGAGTTTTCCTTTCAAAATTCTTAGTACTTACTTTGAGAATATAAATGAGCTCATTTGCTCTGAGCTCTATAAGCCAGACACTTAATCAACACTTGAACCGGGGAAGCTAGTCTCCTGAATAATTGCTTGAATATATTCTTTTCCATAAGATAAACAAAACAATCTCCAAGTAGATAGTGCATGGTTAACAAAGTAAAACCGAAAGCAATTCATTAATCATTAAACACTCTCAGAAGGTGGTATATGTCACTGAAACTGGGCAAATGCCAAATTATTCTATAACCTTTCTTGATATGAAAAAGATGTTATTGAGGTAACTGCAGGAGCAGAAATGGAAATGGAAATTCTTGACAACAAAACATGTCCAGGTTTAGGTACTATGGTAATGCCTCTCAGGCTTCCATGCTTTAAAATCTAGATCTCAGTTGAGGCAACAGAGGAGCCAAGGGGAAATGTTTGCAACATCATAAGGCCTTGAAGGCTGACCCTCAGATTGATTAGTGTATTGTCATAGGAGTTCAGTCACTCTTCTTGGCATGAGTTTATTATAAGAAGAGCGATGGCCCAAGAAGATAGCCAAGTGGTAACTGGGCTTGCAATCCAATCACAAGGAACAGAGTTCAGACCCCAGAGCACATATAAATGTTGGGCAGGCATGACATCCCCTCTGTCTTCTCAGCACTGAGAAGGCAGAGAGAGGAGGTCCCAAGAACAAATTGACCTGATAGATGAGCTAAACCAACAATCTATGGCTTCAACTGAGAAACTTCACATCAAGCCATGAAGTAGAGAGTGGCTGGAGACTCTGAGTGGCAACCTCCCATACTCATAAGTACATATGTGCACATTCATTCACAAATGTAGGCGATTCAAACATATCTGTGCACACACACCATGCATGCATACATTCACATCCAAAAGTGTTAAACGAGGTAGATTTATTTTTAAAGTCAACAGAAACATGACAGTTTAATAATTGTGCCTGAGGATGTGGAAGATGTGGAGGCTAATTTTATAAAAAAACCAAATGAAAAAAATAAAAGCCGAGCAAATTGTAGAAAAATATTTAATTTCAACATTAAGCCTAACTATCTTGCAGAGAACCAAAGAAAATTAACTTTCAAACTCAGCAGTTGGCTCTCTTTAAGAATGAGGTGATTGCTTTTTTTTTTTTTTTTTTTTTTTTTTCTCTAAAGAATTTAGGTAAAGCCTTGTTCAATGGCAGGAGTTGGGATTAGATGGCCTCCTACCCTCCAGGTCTAATTCTGGTGTGTGTGATTAGAAATCACAGCCTTTAATATGCAATTTGCAATTCCCACTGATAAATCCAAGCTGCCCCAATTGGAAAGTGATAGGTCTTTGAAGTGCAGCAGACAGAGCACAGAGCAAGCTTAAGCATTGTGTAGGGACATCAGAATGACTCCTCTCCCTTTCTTGGTCCCTCCTTAAAGAGACAAACAAACGAACTAAAATAATGTGTACATAAATAGGTAAATATATGCATGATCTGAAAATTGGTTTTTATTATATGCTCCAAATGTAGCAGTATAAAATCAATAACTTTACACAGCACTGTTTATTTTTATGACATATAAAGATATCAGCAGCTTCTCATACCTATAGTAGTAATGAACACCCTTCTTTAGCATATTTCCTCATAGAAGCATATTTTGCAAACATGGCACATATACCGTTACCCCCCCCCCCCCACATTTCAACTTTAAATGCATTTATTTAAAGAAACAGGAGCCTTATATGATTCTTACATATGTCTATGGCAATTAACAAATAAAGCATACTTGCTTTATTAAGAAATATCAAGGCTCCTTTTCTTAGGAAGCTATGAAAAGTTGATCCTACTAATGTAAATTTTTGCTTATTCTAAAATGTATAGGTCAAAAGCTTAAATGCAATATACAAGAAGCCAGTGACAAGAAGTGATTTTTCATGTGTTTAACTAAAACATAAGTTCTTGTTTGCTATGGCTTTATCTAAGGCACCTTTTGGAAGCTCTCTCATCCCAAACCTGTTTCTCTCTCATATCATTTCAGAGTGCTGTATTTTAGTACACCCATTTTGTGCTAGTTCAAGGTTGTACAGTCTAAGGATATGCTATACCTGAGTAACATTCTCCATCAAATTTCATTTCCAAATATCAGATACTACTGATGCATTTAATGACCCAGTTTTGGCATTCTTAAGCCAGTGTATAGTAACTTTTGACTCAGAATATCATCATCACCATCATAGTCATCCAATGTTTTTATCTAATACTGAATTCTGATAAAAGAGGAAAGACAACTTGATTAAGACTAGGATACATGAAAAAGCCATATGGAAGTTTACTAATTAACAAGCTAGGGAGTGGCAGTATTAGGAGGCAGGGCCTTGGAATGGGTGTGGCCTTGTTGGAGTGGGTGTGGCCTTGTTGGAGGAAGTGTGTCACTGTGGGAGTGAGCAATGAGATCCACATCCTAGCAACGTGAGAGGTGAGAGCCAGTCTTCTCTTAGCAGCCTACAGATGAAGATGCAGAACTCTCTCTCTGATCCTCCTGCACCATTCTTGCCTGGATGCTGCCATGTTCCTGCCTTGATGATAATGGACTAAACGTCTGAAACTCTAAACCAGCTTCAGTTAAATATTATTCTTTATAAGAGTTGCCTTGGTCATGGTGTATGTTCATAGCAGTAAAACCCTAACTAAACACTAAACAATCAAAAGTGCCTGATGCAAAATACCTTTTTTTTTTTTCTTTCTAGTGATAGAGGTTCCAGAACTACACAGTATGAGAAAACAAAAAACAAAACAAAACAAAAAACAAAGCAATAACAAAAATCCAGGCTCTTATGATTTTCCTTACTTGTCTAATAGAACTGCTTCATAAATAAACCCTATTGCTGATGACAGCCTATATTATATTTTCAAGAAATAGAGAATTCTAGCTGAAACTGACCTGGAAGCTTCATGTTTGCAAATAATGTATTTAGTACATGTACATATTTAGATTTATAATATATAAAAAAAAGGAAAACAACTTACCAAAATCTTTGAATCTTACATAGGCCTGGCAAATACTAGCATCCTTACTATTTTCAATAAATTATAAGCTTTGTCTTTCCTTTAAAATGGGGGAAAGCCTCGATGATATGGGCACTGGGGGAAAATTCCTGAACAAAACAGCAAAGGCTTGTGCTGTAAGATCAAGAATTGACAAATGGGACCTCATAAAGTTGCAAAGCTTCTGTAAGACAAAAGATACTGTCAACAAGACAAAAGGGCCACCAACGGATTGGGAAAGGATCTTTACCAATCCTAAATCAGATAGGGGACTGATATCCAATATATATAAAGAACTCAAGNTGGAGTACTACTCAGCTATTAAAAACAATAAATATATGAAATTCCTAGGCAAATGGATGGATCTGGAGGCCATCATCCTGAGTGAAGTAACCCAATCACAAAAGAACTCACATAACATATACTCACTGATATGTGGATATTAGCCCAGAAACCTAGACTACCCAAGATACAATTTACTAAACACATGAAACTCAAGAAGGAAGATCAAAATATGGACATGTCAACCCTTCCTAGAATTAAG
Organism: Mus minutoides; assembly: GCA_902729485.2. NCBI lineage: Eukaryota > Metazoa > Chordata > Mammalia > Rodentia > Muridae > Mus > Mus minutoides. Next base: position 156,599 of record CACVCL010011618.1, read on the forward strand.
AACAAAGCACACATTGAAGGAGTTACAGAGATCATGTGTGAAGCTGAATCAAAAGGATGGACCCAATGACTGCGGCTGCCAGGGATCCATCCCACCATCAGCCACCAATCATAGCCACTATAGCATATGCCAGCAAGATAGTGCTGAAAGGGCCCGGATATAGCTGTCTCATGGGAGACTATACCAATGCCTGGCAAACATGGAGGTGGAAGGTCACAGTCAGCTATTAGATGGAACACAGGGCTCCCAAGGAAGGAGCTAGAGAAAGTACCCAAGGAGCTGAAGGGGTCTTCAACCCTATAGGTGGAAGAATAACATGAACTAACTAGTACCCCCTGGGCTCATGTCTCTAGCTGCATATATAGAAGAGGATGGCCTAGTTGGCCATCATTGGGAAGAGAGGCCCCTTGGTCATGCAGACTTTATATGCCCCAGTACAGGGGAATGCCAGGGCCAAGATGTGGGAGCGGGTGGGTAGGGGAGCAGGGCCGGGAGGGAGGAAGGTATAGGGAACTTTCTGGATAACACTTGAAATGTAAATGAAGAATTTATCTAATAAATGTTGGAAAAAAAAACTTAGATGTAATGGAGAATAAATTCCAGGTAATGAATATCCTGAAATAAAGCTAATTAATTGCCCTTCTAATCTTAACTCTGACACTGATTTTTCATTGTCTTAATGTGTTAGAGAATTACATAAAATAATTTATATTAAAAGGGTAAAAGCCAACTGGTAGGCACCTTCATAGTTTCAAAATGGTTAATCCAACTGTAGAGATCTACATTTGTACAGACTTTGGGTCTAGCTAATTTTCCTGGATAACATTTTATTATTTTTAAGTTCTTTATGATAAAGTTTTAATTATTTAAAAATAAATCAATTTAACTTACATGTTTCCCAAACATATAAGAGTCCATTTTTATGGCATTTCATTTCATATAAATAGAAAAATAACTATGTATTTCTTTATGAATGCACATTTTATTTTGTTTTATTTTTTAAGATTCATCTCGTGAATCAATTATTCATTCAGCTTAATGTTATATATTTTCATAATCATAATTCACATTTACATTTTATTTTTAAACATGTTTTAGCTAGGTTGTATTTTTTTTCCCATCCCTAATTCTAGGTCTTTGAACATTGGACGCATTTGTTATAGCTTTTATTGTCAGATTTCATTCAAGAAAGGTACCAAAATGTTACATTTCTAGGAATAAATTGTAGATATTACTTACATCCTTCCAAATAAGAACAAACTTTTTTAATGTCTTCGCTCAAGGAGAATATACCAATATGTTACATTAATAATCCACAGGTATTCCCAAAGCTTTTGATACCCAAATCACTGTAAGAACAGTGTATTTGAAATTCCACAAAGCCCATGGGCAAACTATTACTTTCTCCTTATTTTTTATAGTTTCTTTGCTTAAAGTTACAAATGTGTTTTATAATTGATTTACATAATAAGCTTTTCTGTTTGTGTATGTATTGTATTCATAATTGACTTACATAATAAGCTTTCCTGTTTATGTATGTATGTATGTATGTATGTATGTATGTATGTATGTATGTATTCCTGCATTGTATTCTCCTGAGTTGCTTTCTTGTTATATTGATCGCTATTAGTTTTGTGGATTCTGCACACTCAGAATTTGCCAGTTGTTTGTGGTACAAGCATTTTCTTTAATGACTGTTCATACATTTCAACTTAGGTTTTATAAACACATTCAAATATTTTCTTTCCTTATTCTCTTTGTCTTGCTCTTTTTCCAGTCTCTCTCATTTCTTAATTTATTTCTTTATTTCTTCTGAGAGGTTCAGAAACCTTGGAAATAACACTTTCTCCATTACCAAGGAAACATGCTGGGCTCTTCAGAGGGAGACACTAACAATGGGTCTTTAGTCAATGAGGACCCTGACTTAGGGAGGGTGAATCTGGAGCTGAGTCAGGCCCTGGGACACCAAGACAGGAGAGATAACAAGGCTCTAAAAGCCCTAATGCAAAGAACAGCCTGGAGATAACCACAAGGATGGGAAAATATCTCAGGATGGGCATCTGTGCTGGGCAGCCATAAATGGTTTGGGTATCTCATCCTGAGACTAAACATTCATGACACAGAAATGCAGTCCACTGACCACCTAGACACAAGCCAGTAAGAAACTGACCCATATAGCATCTATATGACATCCCCAGCATCCACCAATGAAGTTTTGGGTTAGCTAACTCTAGCTAAAATGGCCGCAGCTCCCTATAAAAAGGTCTGTACCCCTCTGTCTGTGGTTGTCACCATTTTTATAAGTGGCTGACCTGGTGCTTTCAGACTTTACAACTTCCTTTCTTGCTTGCTTGCTTTTGTGATACTGACTTGATCACAAGGCATCATCCATGGTAGAAACATTTCATTATTTATCATTTTATGAGTTTATACATATTTTAAGATTACAGGAAATTTGCTCTTATATTGCCACTTTAGTCTGCAAAAGTTTTTTGAGTAAATGAAATTTATTTTCTCTTTGGCTTTGTCAGAATTCAGTGCTAAGAGTTAATGAATAACTGGATGTTTTGAAATGACAAAATGTTTTAATTATTTGGAAAAATGTTACTTTTAACCTCCCAGAAGCTGAGTCTTTTTGTTTGTTTGTTTGTTTGGTTTTTCTCAAAAAAAAGTTTTTCAATAATATTGACTGATTCAATCATGCAACTCTTTTTGAGTAACTTAGTGTTTTTAATTTTAAGTTACGATTGAATATTTCTAGTGTATTTCAGAAATTTTCTGCATGCTCTGATAGTAGAGAAAATGGCCTTTTAATGATGACCTGATTTTAATTAGAGTATTTTCGTTTTCCATCATTAATCTATTGTCTTTGAAACATCGTTATACATTATCGAAAACCTACAAGTTCAACTCACAAGCAGCACCCTGATATTTAGATGTAGCCTTAGAAAATATGTACTATATAAGTACCGTAATGATGAAAATTGAGTGAATTCACATTATAAAAGCAGGAGGAGGAAGCAACAATATATTTATCTCAGAATATGATCTTTCCTCATCCAATATTTAAGCAATATGCATACCAGAGAAAGAAATCCAGATTTTAATTTTAGAATTCACATTCAACTGGGCATTCTAATTTTTTCTTTGCTAAATCTAGCAAACACAACGTGTACCCTTCCTAAATAATCCTTTCTACACCCCACAGACCTGGGTAAACTTCAATATATTTTCTGCCAGTCTAGATTAATCTACTTTAATGAGTCACGTCCAGAGGATCCTAAACATATTATCATTAGTATCTGTGCCTTAGCTTTTGCTCAGCCTCAGGTTTTCTTGGCTGAAGGAAAGTAGTAATGTTCTGCTATAGCCACAGATTATCAAGGGAAGCTTCCTCCTGCAGTAGATGTGAACACATAGAGTCCCACAGACAATGTGCAAAGAGTGAGAGACTTTGGGACACTCGGGTTTAGGTCTTCACCAAATCCTTCTTTTCAGGGCTCAGGTGGAAGAGGAGGAAGGGAAGCCACAGTGGGTGGAGGAAACCTAGGAAACAAGGCCTTCTAAGTGCAGTAGGGGTGGAGCACATAAGAATTCAGAGATGTCATGCATAAGGCATGTGTGGATCTAGGCAGGATGTGGTCCTGGCTTTAAGAAGGGAAGTGGAAACAAGCCCTCAACCTTGACTCAGACTATCTCTAGTTGACGAGTGCTTGCAAAAGAAAGATTAGTTCTCTCCAATGGAGTCTCACTGGGAATCTATATCACTGCTCCATGCCCAAAGGCAGATGGCCCACAAAATACAACCTCAATAGCATTTTAGGAGTTTCTTCGTCTCATAATGCTTTACGGGGGATTTTAGCTCTTTATTTATTTTACCTCACAGGTATTTTTATATATGTATTGTAGTTTCCTAATTTGTGTTTTTATGGGCTCTGTATGTTAATGTACGTGGCTTTGCATTTTTGTGTGTTTCTTGTGCTTTTATTTAACATTTTTTCTGTTTGCTACTTTCTTTTGTCTTATTCTGATTTGTTTGTTTAGATTTTATCTATTAGTACTACTAGCTTCTGCTGCTGCTACTACTATTGCTATTATTATTATTATTATTATTATTTGTTTTGTAATAAGAGAAAGAAAAGGCATAGATTTGGGTGGGTGGGTGGGGAGGTGAGGAGAAACTGGAGGGGATTGGGAGAAGGAAAACTGTAATAAGAATACAGCGGGTGAAACAATATTTTTTTGTGGTTAGTGGTTCAGTGTCTGAGAGATATCAGGGATCCAGGTTAGTTGAGACTGCTGGTTTTCTTATGGGGTTGCCCTCCTCCTCAACGTCTTCCCGCCTTTCTCTAATTCAACCACGGGGGTCTTCAACTTCAGTTCATTGGTTGGGTGTAAGTATGTGTCTGTCTTGGTCAAGTGATTGTTTGGCCTCCCGAGGACAGCAGTGCTAGCTCCTGTAAATAAGCATACTATAGCATCAGTAATAGTGTCAGGCCTTGGAGCCTCCCCTTAACATCATCCTAATTTGGGACATTCACATTCACTGGACCACTTTTCTCCCAGTCTCTTCTCCAGTTTTGTTCCTGCAGTTCTTTTAAACAGGAACAATTCTGGGTCAGAATTGAATCCCATGGCACCACTTGATGCCCTGTCTTTGTATTGGAGGTAGACTCTACAAGTTCCTTTCCCCACTGTTGAGCATTTCATCTAAAGTCCCTCCCTTTGAGTCATGAGAGTCTTTCACCTCCCAGGTGTCTGGTACATGCTAGGGAGTCCTCCCACCTCCCACTCTCGGAGGTTGATCTATTTACAATTTTCAGAGGAAATGCCACAGTGGTTGTACAAGTTTGCAGTCCCACCAATGGAGGAGTGCTCCACTTTTCCACATCCTCACCAGCATGTGCTGTTACTTGAGTTTTTGATCTTAGCCATTCTAAGTGGTGTAAGGTAGAATCTCAGGATCATTTTCATTGTCATTTCCCTGATGGCTAAGGATGTTGAACATTTTTTTTTTTTTTTTTTTTGGACAGGGTTTCTCTGTATAGAGCCCTGGCTGTCCTGGAACTCACTTTGTTGATCAGGCTGGCCTCGAACTAAAAAATCTGCCTGCCTCTGCCTTCTGAGTGCTGGGATTAAAGGTGTGTGCCACCAGGCCCAGCATAATTAAACATTTCTTTAAGTGCTTCTCGAGCATTTACAATCTTCTGTTGAGTATTCTCCTTTTTAGTTATGCACCCTATTTATTGTAATTAAGTTATTTGGTGGGTTTTTTTTTTCTTTAGAGTCTAACTTCTTGAGCTCTTTATATATTTTGAATACTGGCGCTCTATCAGATGTAGGATTAGTGAAGATCTTTTCCCAATCTGTAGGATGATATTTTGCCCTAGTAAGAGTATCCTTTGCCTTACAGAAGCCTCTTAGTTGCAAGAGGTTCCGTTTATCAATTGCTGACCTTAGAGCATGAGCCACTGGTCTTCACTTTAGGAAATTGTCTCCCATGCCACAGTGTTCGAGGGTATTTCCCACTTTATCTTCTGTTAGATTGAGTATATCTGGTTTTGTGTTATGGTCCTTGGTCCACTTGGACTTGCACTTTGTGTACTGTGATACATATGGTTCAATTTGCATTCTTCTATAGGAATCGCTTGTTAAAAGTGATTCCTTTTCTCCACTGTATTTTGGCTTCTTTTTCAAAAATCAATTGTGCATAGGTGTGTAGGTTTCTTTCTCGGTCTCTGATTCTATTTCAACGATCAACCTGTCTGTCTTTGTACTAATACCTTGTGATTTTTAGGACTTTTGCTCTGTAGTATATCTTAAGTTCGGGGATGATGAGTCCTCCAGAACTTCTTTTATTGTTCAGAATTGATTTTATTGTTCAGAATATATGCCTGACTCTTTCATCAGCGATTGCTCTTTATACAAACAAACACATTTCTTTACTCTTTTAAATGATGTTCTTCCGAATCATTTCTTGATGTTCATATGCTCCTGGGAATCAATTCCAGGTTCTCCTACTGCTAGGTCTGTACTATGGTACTGGCCTAGACCTCAGCTTAGTCTTCCTTTAATAAAAGTTGGCTCCCAATATTTCACATATATTTCAAAAGGAGCTCTTTACTCCTTTTTTTTTTCAATTTTAGTGTCTTGCACATTTCTATAACAATCTGACACATATTATTTAAAGATTAATTTATGTATGACTTTCTCTATGCATGCTAAGTCCTATCAATGTCAAGAGGAGCACTTAGCAGACAGTAGAGCCAGTGCACTCTTACCGACTGAATAGATGGATGAGGTCAATGCATATTGTAAAATGAGTATCAAGTGCTTAGCTTTCTACTGTTGAAGGGCTCTGCAGCAGCCTTAATGAATCTCCATGGAAACTAAGTTGTGAGCTCTATGGACTCTCTTCAGAATTTCATGTTGTCTTTAGATAGATCATGTATTTCCATACATGCTGCTTGATTAGTGAGATACCCCATCTTCTAACTCCTGAAATATTCTCTCAGAAAGCACTTACTGGATATATAGTACTGACAGATGATTAGCTACTAAATTATCTAGAAGACACTATCTCTACCACTAATTGAGTCCAGTAAATAATCTAGACAGAACTGGTCCCTTGCAGTTTTCAGAGGTCACAAACAAGCCCAGGGGGTATTACTAGAATTTTATGACCCCACCAACTGGTTTTAAATCTTTGTTCCACCAGAAATCAATTAATGCTCTGAGTGAGGTCCCTGGCCTTCTGGTATTTAGTTTCCTCTTTGTTAATTAAAGGTGATAATAATAACCATCTGTAGAATTATTTAAACCATGAATAATTCACCAGGTTTAAAATACTTGCATATAATACAAGTAAACTATCAATAAATAATAACGAAATCCTGGCATAACATTATTATTGTTAGCATGCTCTGAACACATCTAATATTTCCATTTTAATGTAATTTAATGTATATTTTCAAATATAGTAATACCTCTGGGACTCCCAATAATAAAATTTTTCTATAACTTGGGGTATAGAAATGACATGGGCATAAAACAAAAGCAGGAAATAAAGAGGGAAAGAATGAAGGGATATGGAGTTAACAAAAAAGGGAGAGAGATGAGGTTAGACAGGGGAGAGGGAAAAAAAGAGTGGTGAGGGAGCTGGGTTTGCCATTACATGCCTGTCATCCAGAACTTAGAATGATAAACCAGGCTGGATTACACAGTGAAGTTCTCACTCCAAAAGAACATAGAGGGGGTAGAGACAGATAAAATGGATAAGAGGGAAGGAGAGAGGGAGAGAGAGAGAGAGAGAGAGAGAGAGAGAGAGAGAGAGAGAGAGAGAGAGAACAAGATTAGAGTAGGAGAAAGGAGGGGGTAGTAGAAGACAAGGAGGGTCAGAAGGAAAGAAGAGAAAAAGGAGAGGTGTTCATGGGAAAGAGAGAGAGGATCAGAGAGAGAGAGACAGAGAGAGACAGAGACAGAGAGAGACAGAGAGGAATAGAGAGAGACAGAACACAGGGACAGGAGTAGGGAGAGATAGACAAAGATCTTGAGGAAAAGTGCCCTTGCCTGTTCTGAATAAATATCCATGAGCTTGAATGCAGGTTCTTTTGTCCATCAATACATATTTCCTGATTTCAGGGCAATGAGATGCAGTACTGCCAGTTTTGAATGTGTTTAGGACCTAAATTGGTCCGTAGAAATGTGTCTGTAGTTACTATTGAGTTGTAAGAGGGATAAATTTGATTTGGCATCCTGAGAAGCTCTGTTTTCCAAATTAGATCTTCTCTCTTATTTTGGGCTGCTTAAAAGGTAAAAAATCAAATAAAGCTTGCTTAATTAATTTAGGTTGGCTTAGTAGTCATATGCGCATCAGAGTGAACAAGGGCAAGCATATGGGTACTATTTATAATGCCAGGCCATCACATAGCAGAATGAAGACAGATATAATTTAATCTAAGTCAATTTGGGGGAAGTCAAACTTCATTCCTGGTTTTATCTTCCAACTCCTAAGAAGCTGAAAGAAACAAGAACCCATTATTTAAAAGTAAACTTCTGTTTGCAAGAATCTTAAAGATTGAAAGATTGATTTTGAAATGTTGCCAGATACCTACTTTGGGGCTTCTTAATCCTTGGGCTAAGATGTCATTTCAGAAATATTAACCTAGCACAAAATAGTATTAATGAATTGTCTCTGGTGGCAACTGTAACAGATATTTAAGAGTGAAAGGTAAGGGCCCAAGTCAGAGTGAGTTTCTCAGGAAGAGCGAGTATCTATGCGGTGCCAGTGGTTTCTCTGCTGAAAAATTGAAGCCTTATTTCAAACAATAACAATTCTTTATCATGTCAAGAAAATTATTTTCTCCCTCTATGTTTTAGGATCTCTCATTGAATAACAGGACTATTGTCCTGATGGTTTAGAACCAATAATGTAAAATGTGAAAGCACAATGCTGTTAAGTCGTGTGGATTCAATTATCATTGAAATCAGGATACGGGGCCTCTCATTTTCATTGGCAGTATCACAGCACTCAGATGTACAAATGTTTGAGCATGTCCACACCTCCCAATCCACATGTTGCCAGCATGAAGGTCTTACTTGGTGATGTTTGCAAGTGTGTGGGTGTTCTTTGGCTCTTCTCTTGTGACTTGGTGTAGATGCTCTTAGGAGTCGGATGGAGAGCTTCTCTCCCTACTTTCTTTGTTCTCCTCTCCTCTGTGATGGGGCTAGATGTGTTCCTCCCCTTCTAAGGAAGCAGGCTCGAAGACAGCAGCTTAGACCTGGAGATGGACTTTTGTCAGACACTGAGCAGCTAGAACCTCGGTCTTGAACTTCCAAGCCTAAGAAACTGTAAGAAACAAGTTTCTAGATTTTTAAATGAACTACCTAGTAATCAATATCCTTTTATAATAGCACATGATGGATCAATATTAGTAGTGTGATTAGCTCCTGAGAAAAGTAAAAAAAAAAAAAAAAAAAATGCCTTCATTCATGCCTTGCTGGACACATGCTGGAAGCAAGCCATGGTCTTACCAGGCAGGGATAATCTCTGCAAACATGAAGGTGCAGATCAGGTTTCAGACCACACTGTTGCTGAGGTTGGCTTCTGGGTCTATTGACTAGGAAGACTCATCAGAATATAGGCCTTCCTAGCAATTCTCTCTTGTATTTCCACCCCAGCTTGGGAGATTATATTTTCCTCCTCATTTTCTTTTGACTCTACTCACTAAGTGTTCATCAGTCTTCCCTTCCAGAAGCATTTAGGGGGGACATCCGTGTGGGCTTCCTGCCATTGACACCCATCCAAGATGACAAAGACAAGAAAACAAGTCATAAAGAGAAAACAATGGACAGAGGCAGAATTCCCTCTACTCTCTCTATATAAAGTTGACTTTCTGGGGACTTGCCACTATCACTATTTCAAGTCCATAAGAACAACATCTGGGGAACTTTTTTCTACACCTTGAGGTAAAATCTAGTAGACAGTCAGTAAGTAGCACATGACTTGGAGAGGAGAACAAAGAAGTATTTTGATGCTTTTTTTTAAAGTTTATTTTATTTTTAATTTTTTTACACTTCCTATTCCATTCCCTGCCTCCAACACTCCATCTGCTCCACATCCTACACCTCCTTCCACCCCACCCTGCCTCCATGTGGATCCTCCCCCCGCCGCCCCCACCTGACCTCTAAGCTCCCTGGGGCCTCCAGTCTCTTGAGGGTTAGATGAATCTTCTCTGAATGAACACAGACAATGAAGTCCTCTACAGTATGTGTGTTGGGGGCCTCATATTATCTGGTGTATGCTGCCTGTTTGGTAAGCCAGGATTTGAGAGATCTCAGGGGTGCAGATTAATTGAGACTGCTGGTCCTCCTACAGGATCGCCCTTCTCCTCAGCCTCTTTCAGCCTTTCCTAATTCAACAACTGTGGTCAGCTGCTTCTGCCCATTGGTTGGGTACAAATATCTGCATCTGAAAGTGATACCTTAAGAGCCATGAACATGGCTGAAGCATATCTTAGAATCTGACAGCTGGAGAAATTGTAACTTAAATTCCAATGAAAACAAGAGTGTCTCAACTTTTGGAAGAAAGGATAAGGGTATTCATTCTGCCCACTTTTGCTCCATCTAGGTCATACCTGGCAGTACCCACCCACACTAAGACAGATCTTTCCTATTCATCTTACCAACTCAAGTATTACTCTTCTTAAGACACATCCTAATATGCACATGGATCATTTCTATCATTTTTACCCAATGACAAATTACACATATTTGTCATTGTTCCTTTGAAGCATTAAAAGAAATGGATGACTGAGAACACATAATACTTTGTTGTATATCTAGATATTCCTTGATTCAGACATGTCCAAATCAAAAGTCAACTATTACAAGATCTGGTTATAAAGTTGTCCCTAAGTTAATGTCCCTAGAATTAATGTGAAACAGTCATTTAGAGCTGATGTATTAAATAACAGGATAGAAAATACCTAATTTCTTATATTAAAAATTATCTGTAGCCTCCAAGAAAATAAATCCTCCCAGATTTATTTGTCACCAAATTCTTTAAGCAATACTGTAAGAGTAAGTGTTGATTGTTGCAAAACCATCAAACAAGGAAGCAAATATTAATGCAGAGCACACTTTGTGACTCAAACTAGGATTCAGGAATGCAGATGTATTTCAAAGTATAATCATGCATATCGTTCAAAATACTTAGATCCTGTTCTACTCCTGTAAAAGCTTCCACTGTCACTCAGAATGTCTTCTCAACTGAGCAAGACCTCAGTTAGCAAATTATTTAGTTGGCAAATATAGTGACTACTCCAAAACCATAATGTAGAGACAAAAAAATCAGTGTTATTGCTAGACAACCTAAGAATACCCAATGGAGAAGTCAGAGGACATATTTCAGATGGAGGATGAATGGAGATCTGCTCAGTGCTGCTCTTCAAGGCTGAGTAGATGACTGTGTTGTACACATATATAGGACACAAGTAGTTGTGAAATAAAATCCCAGTGCACATGAAAGTCCGTGGTCGTGGAGTTTCTTAGAGAAGATATGGCAAATAACACACTTTAACAGCAAGTAGAATCCCCTTTCTTGCAGTAGTAATATTTCATCACTTCAGTATTTTTCACTTCAATAATTTTGAAGTGTAAAGTCCATAGTGGAAGTCAGTGTATTCAGCTCACAGTGCTCTGAACATTAGAGTCCTTTTATCTTGAAATCCCACAACTGCCAATATAAATTTGCTCCCCATGTCATTAGTTCCAGGTAGCCACCATCCTCATTTTTATGCCTATAATGTTTGAAAGAATATTTTATTTTATATAACTAGATCTACATAGAATTTGACCCCTTGTGACTGCCTCATTTTGCTTAGAATTACAACCTCAAGATTCTTCCAAATCTTTAGAATGTGATAGGTTTTCCTTCTTTTCTTTGGCTTTTGTAATATTATCATGTAAATACTGCCACATTTTAGCAATCTGTTCACCTGTTGAGTACTCTTCCCTTTCTACTTCTCTGTCATTAGTAACAATGCTGCACTGAACATGAGTGTATCAGATATATACTCAGGTACATGATTGTTGGTGCCTATATCTGTTTCATGATGCATACTTTATGAAACCATCATATTGCTTTAGAAAACCTCTACATCATTTACCTTATCACTAGTTAGAAAAGCAAAAGGATACTTGAACTTTTACAAACAATATATTTTGATTCCTTTGACTCTTACTCTCAATGGATAAGAAGCAACCATGGAGCATCATTTTGATTTGTATATATCTCATGATTAGCTACATACAATTTAGTTGGCATGGTTGTAATCAGAACAATGATTAGAAAAAAAAATTAAATGCAGATTTATTTGGCTTCTGGGTTTACAGGTCTGAGTCTGCCCACATGCATTTGATTAGATAATCTTAGTTGAGTACAGTGTAGAGAAGGAGTTTCTTTATTTCAACATAAATGGGCAGCATAGAAACTGTAAGGGATGATGAGCAAGGGTCACTTTCAAAGGTATAGCCATAGATACCTCCTTATCCTAGGTAGGCTACACATTTACATTCTTCAGTATATCCAAAAGTAATGATACAAGTTAGAGATTAAGCATGTAACATAGGTGCTTATAAGAACATTTTTTACTCAAGTCATCAAATTAGTGATGTGGAACCATCTCTACTTACACTTGGCAGGTATTTATATTTCATTTTCATGATTGTCTCTCCAAATCCTTTGCTAATTTTCAAATTGGGATAGTTTTTGTACTGCTAATGACTTATGAATTTCCCTAAATATTCTGATGATCCATCCCTTATTAGCTATAAATTTTGCAAATATTTCATCCCATTCTGCATTCATTTATTTTTTTTAGATTAATATTGATTTAGTTTAAGATTCATATACTAATTTTGCTTCACTGTTACTCTATTCCTTAACATTACTTATTCTGTTATTTTAAAGTATGTTTTATTTAATCTTTGAGATTTTCATACATATATGCAACATATTTTGATCACATCCATCCCTTCCCTCCTACTCAGTCTCAACCTTGCCAAAGCAAATCTTCATTTCAATTTTATGTCTGATTTAAGCCTACTAAACTTAGTTAGTACCACCTATATGTGCATGTGTATACAGCTATCTAATGATGTGTGGACATCCTATCAGAGGCCAAATAGCTGAAATCTTCCATCGCGGAGAAATCATCAACTCCCAGTAGCTCTTCAGCTAGTGGTATATCTCCTTGAGCCTCTCCCCCAATCTGTGGTGCCATTTTGACTGGCTTGATCTTGTGCACATCATGTGCAGACAGCCACAGTCATTGTGTGTTTGCACTGTTTCACAGTAGTCTTCCCTAACCTCTGTCTTCTACCATCTCTTCTAAAACATCCCGTGAGAGTGGAGGAAGAAAGTTTCCTATAGAATTCCAATGTAGCATTGATCACTCCAGTGTCAGTTGTTTCTGCATTTTAATCAGTTGTCTCTGTACTAACCACAGCCCACTGCAAAATGTCTCACTTAAAAGAGAACGTGGATTAACATTTCTAATCCAAAATAGTTCAATGGCCTTTTACAGAAATCTTTCCTTGCCATTAAATATTGCTTGGTGTGTTGGTTAATTTTAATTGTCAACTTGGAATACTATAGAATCACTTGGAAAAAATATACACAATGAGGGATGATATATATCAGAATGATCTCTGGGTATGTCTGTGGGAGACTGCCTTGAGTATACATTCATTAACATGGGAAGATTCAGCCTGAAAGTGGATGTCATTATTCCATGGTTTCTTTCTACTCGTCCCTAGTTCCTGTCTCTGTGAGTCCTCATGAAGGTGAATTATAACCTAGAATTACCAGATAAAGTGAATACCTTATAATCTATGTTGATTTTTTTTAAGACTTTTTTTTTTTTTTTTTTTATGACAGCAGCGGAAACACAACTAGATTCCTTGCCTCGTATCTGGTCATCCAGATACTCTGCTATCCATTCCTGCTCTCAGATCGCAGTCCTCATGGCTCCATGCCCCTTAAGAGTGTGCTTTGGAATCTAGATTTTGCTTCTCCCTAGAAAACACAATCGCAGATCACAAAGCAAAGTCAGAATTTAAACAGCTTGTTGAGGATCAGGGCTAAAAAGGAATGTGAGAGCTTGTAGCAGCTTAGCAATGGAGGAAGATGTTGCTGATCAGTGGTTCCTAGCAGCAGGCAAGGTGCAAGACTGACAGGCTTCATGCCTCAGAAGTGAAATGTAACAGTGCACTCTTATTTGAATTGCAGCTGGTAAAAATCTACTGTCTAGAAGGCCATTAATTATGATGAGATTAACAACAATGCTTACATGCTTTTTCTATATATTTTCTTATGCTATCTCACTTGATGCAGGAAATACTGTTTGTAATAGTTTATTTTTCTTATCTGGAGCAGATGATGCATATTGACATAAACATTAGATATCAGCCAAAGTTTCTCACTCTGAAAGAAATATGCTGGGATTTTGTATCTGAGGGACTCCTAGAAGAAAGTCTAGTGACCAGCTCATGAAGTGAATACTGAGCATACTCGATACATATTTATCATTCAGTCTTGTGTTTGACATCGTTGACCTCGTAGGCAAGTGGCATTGTAAGAATTCTTTATGACTATACAGAGTTCATTTTGCTCCATAATCTATTCAGGAGGCTGGAAGAGGAGGCAACTAATGTCATTCTGAAGTGAATGGGGATGGTCCTGGCTGTACAGGACAGGAGTTCAGTTACTTAAGACATAGAGACAAAGTGTTACAACTTCAAGCCCAGGTTGGGCTATAGTGTGAGCTCAAGGTCATAGTGAGGAACTGTCTGAAAATTTAAATTAAAGAAAAAATATGAGAATGCAAAAGAGGACGAATGTTGTCTTACTTAGTAGAGGTAGCCCATAGAGATAGAACCCAAGATGACATGAGAGCTCTGGTAAAATTCCTTGGAGCAAATTTTCATTCATTATTTTGTAGGTGTGGTTCTGACATGTATATATGAATGTAGACACACACAAGTCACAGAATCCTTGGGTGTATGAGAAAACAATTTTTGTAAGTGGTCCTGAAGAGGCAAAAGCAGCCTGCCTCTGCACTCTCTCACCATTCAGAGTGCTACCTCACCCCCTCTCCCCTACTCTTGCTCACTGCTTCCTGGAGCTCCACATCCCTTCCCTGCCTTTTCAGAGAGGGCCCAGTCTGGAGCCAAAATATTGCTATCCCTGTTTTCATGGTGCCATTCCATAAGGAACCTACCCCAGGGTCAACAGTTTGAGAATAGACAAATGGCAAAATCCCTCAGCCCCATGTCGTCGAAGCTGGCACATTACATTCCCTGATAGATGGCCAAGTACTTCCCAATGCTGGTGGCGCCTGTCCTTGGAAAAATCAAAGACCAAAGATAAGTGCCCTGAGTTTGAGCTATGAAAGAAGGGCAATTAAGCATTCCCAGACAGCTGTGACCAGTTTGTAAAAACACACTAGTTTCTGAAAGCACCATAAAGTCACTTCCCAGGTCAGAAGAGTCCTTCCTCCCAGTTGCACGATTCTGCCATGCTGCCTGAACAAACGATATTGTGTTTGAAGGATGGTTTCTCCTGTCACATCCCTGGCATACTGAACCCAAAGAATCTCTGCTTATGCTTTTATGAAAACGCCAAGCCCCTAGATGCATCGTCATACTCCTGTCTTGCACAATGGGAAGGGCTGCAATCAGAGTCTGACTCGAATAAATACAAAGACTTTTGTTTCACTACTTCAGGTCATTAGATCTTAGAGTTCTCCTGGGGATCCAGCTGAGACCTGAACACAACACTCCTCTTCTTCCACTGTGTAATCCAGGGATTGTCCTCAGGATATTAGACTTGTACGGCAAGTGCTCCCATCCACAGATCCATCTCAGTCTCCTGACAAAGAGACTAAGTGCCTTTAACCCTGTGAGGTCTGTGGAAAAGTAGAGGAAGTACTACATAATTTGTTGAAAGTGAACCATGGTACATGGTATATTTTTTCTGGTTCAGAGCTCCTTAATAATATCATGACAATTTCTATTTTAATTCTAGTCTGATGTCACATGTTAAAAGGGATAAATGATCTTGATGGCATTTATATACAATACCTGATGTGCAATTGAAAAAGTTTCCTTCTCAACATGGTCAAACAAAATATATGTCTTCCTAACTGTGAAATCTTCTGAATACTAAACCATGAATGAAGCTTCAAAATCTAGAATGATGAAATGATATTACTAATACAGTAAGCCAAAGTAAGAAAAAAGAAGTGTGTGGCAGGATTTTCCCTGCCCAATTACATTAAAATATTAGTGCAGCAGGAGGCCTGTGATTGGACAGAGAAAAGGGAGGCAGAGGGAAGAGTTGCAGGGACAGAGAGCTACTCAGAGGAGAGAGGAGGAAAAGCCAAGACGGAGGTGGATGGACAGGAAGAAGATCCTGATCCTGAGTGCAATGAGTGAACTTTAAATAGCCACTGGTAGTTATGAATATCATATAAGGATAGAATAACTGGGATAACTTGTCTGATCTAGGTGGGCAGCTTGTATTATTATCAATTGTCTCTGAAATTATTGTGTGGGCATCTTGTGAATTGAGAATTTATTGATATATAAATTTGGCGTGTTAATTATAAGCTTCTAGAGTTTTGTTCTACTGGGTTACTGGAAGGTAGGACTGCTGACCACAGGGGAATTATGGCAGAGAAGGAACTAGTAGTTCCAGAGACAAGTGAACCAGAGCTGAGAACACAGCAATTGGACACAGCAGGGGCAGGACCATGCTGGGGCAGAGAGTTGCCAGTAGTAGGGGGGGAAGCCTGCCAGTGGTTTTTAGTATTTCCTGCAACAGTGAGTCTCAGATAAAATAGAACAAAAACATCAAAGGTCAAATGAATACCCTTTATTCATTTTGTTTTAAGTATGTACATGTGTTACTGCATTTGTGTGCACTACATACATGCCTGACATCAATAGAACAAGAAGAGGACATTGAATACACTGGAAGTAGAATGACCGAGAGTTGTGAGCCAAAGTTTGAATGCTGGGAACCAAATTTGGATCCATTGGAAGAGCAGCAATTGTTGTTACCATCTGAGCCACCTCTCCAGCCATATGTGTTTCCATCTATATTGTGTTCTTTTGCTGGAATATATTCATTTAATAGTCATATAGTTATTAATTTAAGTGGGTTAACAGAAATAGGAAGATCAAAATGTGTTCTTGAAAGAATGGTGTATATATTTCATAGGTAATTATAACAAAAATGTTAAATTAAAATGATGTGGGTAATTTGAATTTAATAATTTAGTATATCCACAAATCCATAGTTTTTACATTATAATATGAGATAGGTAGTTCCTAAGATACGACTAGATATCATAAAGTAAATAAAGTATAGCCTATATGATATTAGACATCTGACAGAAAGTATACCGAGTTTTGTATTCTATGGGAGGATTGTCATTGGTACAACAATAACATTGGTAGATTTCCACCATGGACATAATATTGTGCTTCTTATTAAAGATGTAGATCATGTGTTAGTCATTCACAACATTTTCATTGATCTTTAACCACTGGTTTCTTGAAAATCTATTCTAAATAGAATGAATAGTTCTAGAAAATCACTCAACGAAGCATCATGTGCTAGGGAAATGCCGGCTCATATATTAGAGGTGCAGGCTTGAAGAGGCTGTTTCAAAACCAAGATAAAATAATGGCATTTGAAGAAAGCTAACAAAGTTTTCCTTGTGGCTCTGACACACATATACATGCATACCCATACATACTCATAAACCTGCACCAGTGAGAAAATGCACACATGCTCACAAACACAAAATGTATATAAATTATCATATTAAGGGATATATAAAAATTCGAATTGTTCTAAAATTAAATTTTTAACTCATTGAAGAAATGGCAAATTAGGCCACAATTCTTTGAGTATACATTGTGCTCCCCTAAATAAATGATGATGTAGGTAGTTTAGAGCTTAATTAGAGGAACTCTAAAATTCTTAAAGAGATGTTCATGTGCTCAAATTGAAAATGACATTTAAATATAATTTATTTAGGGGAAAAAGCTCATTAAAATGCCTCAATTGTATTAGTCATAGGAGAGATGCAGTTTGAAAAGATAGTCTGCCTGTCTCACTCCTACCATATTGATTACAACTGTTTTACTTCAAGGTTTTAAGAGAGTAAATGAGTAATAATCGATCATCTGTTCCTAGTAGCAATAATTTTAATTTGTAGCATCAATCTGTGTGTCAATTTGATAACATGTAACCAATTATTATTGAAGATGAAGATGAACTTTAGCTGTAGTAACACACAAACAGGGATGAGTCTCTAATAAACTAAGAGACTAAAGAAAGTCCTTACATAATGCATATATTAGATACTTTACCTGAGTTTATTTAAAATCAAAATTAATTTTGATTCATTTACATGAGGTTGTTAGTACATTTGTATTATTAAACAGAACTTGCATGATGGGTAGAGGGGAACATTTATCATGGTTCTGAAGGCTACATACAATTAAAGTATCTGGAATTTGGTGTCTGCTAAGAGCTATACCCTCTGAGGCAGAGGATACAAGGTTAAAGAACCTCCAGAAAATGCCTCTATCTGGAGGGACAGCTATTTGTACTGAAAGAGGAGTTCTCCTAGCCTGATAATCTTTTAAAGTTATCACTGCTTTTGTCTCATTGATGACAATTAAATTCTGAAGAGCACAAATTCAATAATAGCCAAAATACAAGTAAAAATACCAAGCAAAGATGTGGTAAACTTTCAAACAGATGCATTTTAAATGAGATTTCATTGCAGGAGGTAGGGGAGTTTGGACTTCTCAAAGATTGTGAAGTCATTGGCTTGTCAGGGAACATGCCCTTTTGTTTGTAGCATGGAGAAGACTTGAGATGTCCAAATGTGAGTTTTCCTGGTCATAAAGAAGCAGCCACCTCTTGCACAGTGCCTGCCATCTGCAGGAGCTAAAGCCTATGCTGTGTAAGTAATTACATTCCCTCATGTGAATAATCTTAATTTCTCAGAGCTGCCATGAAAAAGCTTGCTAATCACACACAAATCTGCCCATCATGCCTAGTTTGATCTTTACTAAATGGTCTTTCCTGTATGCGAAGAACTTTTTGATAAATATTCCATTACATAGATCCTCAAAATCAAATTTCAGCACTGGGAATTCTCATTGTTTTATACCAAGGACATAATTTTCTTCCTCCCCCTGTTTAATTAATGCTAAGAGGACACAATGTTTGGTGGATATGGTATTATTTATAACTTGGTGAGGAGTGGGAGTGCAGCTAATAGGAGTAAAATATGTTGTATGAAATGCCCAATGAATTATTAAAAATGTAAGAAAAATGTATTCTTTTAGAATATCCAGTTCTTCTCCAATTCCCTAAGTAACATAATTAATGTTTGTGCTGGTTCAGAGGTTGTGGGTCAGAGTTGATTATCATATATGAACAGAATTTCTGTCCATTTGTATATCTGGTGCCTCAACCAATACATAGGATTCATTACCGAATTAAAACCTGTAATTATCACCCTAGGATCAGAAAATGATAGTTTTGGGTCAAACAGCTAAGTTCACACAAATAACTGAAGTATCAAAAGTGACTGAGAACAAAGGGAAATGAAATTGGACAGTCAGAAAAGAAGACAGAAGCCAGACATTAAGGAAACAGCAAATTGGGGACTAATTCATCAATGCCCAATTGTATGTGAGTGAACAGTCACAGAAAAACACTGTGACCACAGAGACCAATAGCATATGTGCTCTAGTAGCACACACTTACCAATTTCCTGTAAGGAATACCCTTTGCTAAGGGAGGAGGAATATCAAAATGAAAATGAATTGAGGTTAACCCCCACTCTTTCTAGGATGTGAGGTTTCTCTCTTTATGAATCAACCAGCATTCACTGACTGTTTCAGCTATGTCCTGAAAAGAGGGGTGGGGATCCTGGGATCTCAGTTATCAAGACAGATGTGTTTCCTCTTTCTGAACCCACCCCTGACTGAGAATGACAAGCCACTCTTCAAATTACCCCAAATTATAGTATGTCTCCAACATTTACAAAGAATTTTCATCATATCAGTTTTTCTTTTTCCAGAAGATCTAGTTTACACTGTGTAGGGCAGAATTTAAAGGAAGTGATGGTTCATGGACTTGCTCTTCCTCCTCTCATCTCATCCCTCTTTCCCCCATTGTATTAGTCTGCCAAAGTGATGTCTCTTTCCTTAGTACAAACAGAGCTGACTAAATCAAAGGTGTACCATTTCCTTACAGCATTTTTTTCCTGAAATGAGTTTAATCTCATTAAAATTATAGTTCCTTGTGGGTAATGCCTTTTATCTCATAGGAACTAGTCTGGAAAAGAAAGGAACTTTAGCATGATGAGTAAACTAGCCTTGTCTTTACGGATTTCAATGCATTATCATCATGAGACCATTTCTTCATCCAAGAAGGTAACAATACAATGGACCACTTGGGTTACTGGCATGTTTACACACAAGCTTGTTTTTAAAACATTCCTGAAAGTTAATGGCACTGAGATTGATTTGTTACCAAGATAAGAGTTGTTTTTTTAATCATGATATTTTAGCCCCTATATAGAAGGGTTTACCTTAATTTAAGTTCAGAGAGTGCTTTTAAGAATATTTTCCAAGTTATGTGTTTATTTTATTTTTTTTAATATTTACAGTATACCATTACCTTTGTGGCTTGCAGGTTCAATCACACAGAACAGAATGTATTTTTTTCTGAATTGGTTTGAAAGAAAAGTAGTTGTTTTTTCGCTTACATAATCACGAAGACTTCATGAGTTATAATGGCTTAGAGTCTCCATCAATGTCTACATAGTCAATTGTACAATTCAATAGGTGCTAGTAGAACATTATACAATTTTACAATTCAAAAAAAACTGTCCCCTAAAACAACCAGATTCTTGTTTTGGTAGACATCCTTCAGTTATTGTCAACCTGTCCTACTGTAGTGCAATACTATGACTCCTACCATATTTAAATGTCACACAAGGCTTCAGACAAAAGTCAGATAAGAACAAAAAGCCTGGTTCATTAGGTTTTGTTTTATCATGCTTTCTTAAACCATACATTAAAGAAAATGATAAAAGGTATTGTAGTCATATAAATTTTGGTATCTTTTTTATATATTTAATGACAAGAACTTTGAATATTGTATTCATTGATTTTAACTTGGCAGTCTACAGAACACTTAGCTCTGGCCAGAGTCTCTGTAAGGATGTGTGGCTGCAGAGTGCTAAGTGCTTGGAGGTGTTCTTGTACCATCAAGCACATTAATTTCCCAGAAGATTTATAAGAAAATTGAGAGAATAAGATGAGAAAAAAAAATTTAACCAGGATCCAGGCAGCAAATGTATAATTTAATGAGACATTTTTAGTTCAAATGATAGAATGCGCATGCAGCAGGGAATATGTCTTATTTTCTTTATATTTTTATTAAATAGCCAGGGGACAAAATTCAGCTAAAATGTTGTAGTGATTTCTAAAACAACTGATCATCTGCTGGTGGCTCCTCCTACTTATATACTTTTATTAATTTTATAAAATGTACCATTAATAATTATTCATTTTGTATAAGAAATAGACATACAATTAAATTTGGAGTCCTAAAAGAGATTACTATAGTTGAAGTGACATAATAAATGCTCTCATGAATTCAAATTTTAAAAAAAGTATGTAGTAGTTGTCAACAAGTCACTAAAGTCACTAATGAATATGATACATTCCCCTAGGAGCTTCAAAGTCTTGGGAATAAATTTCTCATATTATTGACATGTTGGTTTAGTTAATACTGGCTTTACCAGTCATTATACTGTTTCTTCCTATATTGATATTATCTTAGTTAATATATTTCCATTTTACTAAATAATTACAATGAAAAGACTTGAGGTTTGTGAACAGTAAATGAATCTGTGGTTTACTTGGTGTGACCTGCCCTTGTTCTCCCTGATATTGCAATGAGTTCTGGAAAAATCAAGGGAATCCATGATGTGTGCTACTCAACAAAATCATAATGATGCAACTCTTCCAGGACTTAACGGAGCAGATGCAAAAGCAAATATGAAATGTTTCTAGCACTGGAAACAGGCAAAAACAAGGCCAAGAAATTAAAACCAACCAAGTAATTAGCAGTTCTGTCCACAGGCTGACACTGAGTTTAAGAATGATGTTGAGGAGAAGTTAAAGTATGAAAAGCTTCTTGGAAATTTAAGAACTTTTTTTTTTTTTTTCGAGAATTTTACATACGAGTATTGTGGCTACATCATTTTTCCCCTTTCTTCTTCTGTATACAACTTCTGCATTGCCCTAGTCTCTCTTAAGTACATGATCTTTTATCTAATTAAGAGTAATGCATAAGTATAAAATGCATAAGTATATCCATCTGAATCCATTTATGGTTGCCCCTATGCACATATGTTTAGGAGCTGACAGCTTGCGATTGGTAGCCTATAGGGTCACCAATAGTGTCTTTAGAGAAAGCTGGTTTTCCCTCTTTTAGCGCCCATTAATATGATAACTCCTTATCTGGATGTATGGTCTTGTGATATTTCCCCTATTTAGATGGAGTATCAACTAATGTTGGAATTGGTAAAGGTCGTGTTTAAATGACCATCACTTGAAAATTTATGTTTAGCTTCCCTATTACATAAAAGGACCTGTCTCACAACAGACATGCTGGTCCTCTGGGTTTCAATTGTTCTGTTCCTTCTTTCACACTGTTTTCTTAGTGTTTAGACTAACAATTTCATTGTAGAGATTTCCACCAGGACAGGGCACACACAATCATTTGTTCTTTTCATTTTGGCAAGGTGTAGTTTTCAGTAATGTGTACAGTCTGTTTAAAAAAGATATTTGTTTAAAGAGAGGTTGAGCACTGCACTTATCTGTGGGTATAAGAATAATTATTTGCAATGCAGCTAGAAATTATACAGGTTGAGAAATGCAGTATTACTTCAGTACCCAAACCATGTATTGGCACAACATAAAAGAAAATTACAGGTTAATATCATTGAATAACAGAATTAAAAATATTTTCTAAAATTATAAACCAAATATAGGTATATATAAGAAAGATCACCCAACAGAATTGTCAAGTCAATTTGAATAGTTAGAAAATTACATAAATGCATTTGAAGACAATTTAAAATCTCCATAAGTAGAGAAAAACATAAAGCAAACCTATTAATATCAGAAGTAAGTGAGCTGTCCCTAATCTATACTCTTTTTCAATGTAGTACATGAAATAAGAATTGGAGCCATAATATCAGAAAGCAAATTAACACACACACTCACACACACACACACACACACACACACACACACACAGAGAGAGAGAGAGAGAGAGAGAGAGAGAGAGAGAGAGAGAGGGGGAGATGTCAATTTTCCCCATTTTCAGATTGTTATTATGTATAACTGTTTCCTAAAATTCTACCAGAAATTTTGTAGACATGATTAATTATTTCAGTAAAGTGGCAGGATTCAAAACAACTTAGAAAAATCTGTACTCTTTCTAGATACCACTAGTAAACATATGATAAAGAGATCATATATCACCTACACTCTAAGGATCCTGAGGAAAATACTAGAAAATGGGAAGACCTCAAGTGCTCATAGGTCTGTAGTAGTAATACCATGAATTGACTGTTCTCCTGAAAGTAATTTACACAGTCAATGCAATGCCAATCAAAATTGTTAACACATTCCTTACAGAAATAGAAAAAAAATCATAAAATAATGAACCATAACAAACTCTAAATAACCATAGTAAAACAATGCTAGAGAGATCACAATAACAGTTTGAATGCTGTATTACAGAGATATAGATAAGTCAGTAACACACACACACACACACACACACACACACACACACACACACACACACCATAGTTCATTGGAACAAAATAGAAAGGCCAACCAAACATGAATGCATTTAACTGCAGCCATCTGGTATTTAACAAAGATGATAAAAATACTTACATTCCATAAATGGTTCTAAGAAACGTCAAGAATGATACATTAGAAATTTTTTTAGAGAACAGAGTTTATTGAAATAAAAAATGCTAAGTTGATTGTTTATATTTTTCTATTTTAGCCAAGTACAAAACAATTTCAATACGGATGTGTGTAGCATTGCACATTAAGTAGGTAAAATAAAAGGTGCCAATGTATATATGAATATAATAGTGTTATATGCTCTTAAAATTTTCAATATTATTGCAGTATAAAGAGAAGAGATGATGGAGCTAATGAAGTAGACCAGGACTAAATTGTTAGAACTCAATCTTCAGTACTTAATATTTACCTAAAACAGACAGGAAGCTAAAACAGAAGTCCCTAGAACAAGAAACAGGGAAATAGTGTTTCTTTTTAAGCTTACACAGTCATAGAAGCAATATAAAAATCCCCAGGAAACAGCAACCCTAAGGATGCTTTACAAATGATGGGATAAAGCATATGTCCATGGCCCACACACAACAGAACCCTAAAGATAATGAGCAATGGGATTGTCATCTTCAGAATCCTTCTCAGTACTGCATGTACAATTAAATTACTGCTTAAAGGCCAGGATGAATAATTCTTCTTTATGAAATTAAGCACAAAACTTGACAAGGAAACTGATGCCAATTATTTTTTGTGCTCTTCACATGACACTTTACATCTGAGTGTTCCTGAATCATTTTCGTTTTAATACAATATACTTTGTACTTGGTGTTTGAATGGCAATTAAGGAAGGTGTGACATTTTAGAGAACTGTCTTCTTCTTGCTGGTGAACAAATGGAAATGCAGGCAGGCATCAAACATTCATCAGCATTTCAGCATGATATTAGAACTTACTCATACTGCACTTCTAGCTGAATATTTGATTCAATGGGACTCGCTTCTCTTGGATAGGAGATGAAAAGCTGTGGGATGAAATGAATATTTGCCTATGAGCTGGGATTGAGAGCTGGACCCCCATCCTTGCTGACAGCATACTTGATGGCTTAGATCTTTTTCATCTTGCTAAGCAAAAAATGCTTAACATGAGTATTCCATAGAAAATGTTGAGCACAATGCCTCTCTCACTGAGTACTCAATAAATGGAAACAGCTGATACTCACATCCTGTATGATCAAGTGTTGGGTTATATGTCACTTTGGGCCTTTAAAGGTGACTCCTAATGGAGGAGAAATGAGTTCTAAATTTGAGGGTAGTTCCTCTTCTTCATTTTGGGTAGGTTTTCATATATAACTATATATATATATATATATTTTAAATGATTCTGATCATTGTATGACCATGAAACAGATTTTTATTTACCAAGAAGAATTCTTTAATTATTGCTTTAGAAGCATCTCGAGAGTGTAATGAATACTTAATGACCCTCATTCTGAAAGACTCAAAATCTGTGACTACAAATGGCATTCTAGTGTACTTAATTAATTTACTTTGAAGGTCACAAATTAAGAAAGTCTGTAATAAGAACCCAGTCAACAGGGTGACAATGTATCCAAGAACAGCTGGAGTCCTAATAAGAGTAGGATGCTGTTTTTGTTGTTATTGTTGTTGTTGTTTAAGAAATAACCCAAATGGAAGAACAAGAACAAAATATATTTGACACTAATGTCATCATAAAGTAAGACCATGGCCCTGTAAGTGCTTGTGACATGACTCATTCTGACCATAGTGCTCGCTGAACAACATGGTAAAGAGTCACAGTGACAATAGTATCCACTAGTAGCAACTGCTGGATTCTGCTTTACTGCATTGAAGCCAGTGAGAACAGGCAGGGACTGACACAGATTTGTCAGTCTTTACAAATAGAAATCACTGAAAGCTCAAATACCATTTCAATGTCTGTACATGCAAAACCTAGTAGAATCTCATTGTCATGTGACAAGCGCCATGTCTTCATTTTTACCTGGACTGTTTTTGTTTGATTCGTTTTTGCTTTTGGTTTTGTTTTACATAAAGCCTATCCAATCTAGAGTCTAGAGAATAAAATGAATGATCAGAAACAAAAAGAAGCCTGCTTCATGGATCACACTATTTCTGAATGATGAGAATTTACAACTCAGCCCACCAATTCACATTTGAGTTTGCTGTTTTATAGATATTCATAACAAAAGACTCTGGAGACATCTTAGTTAACAGAGAAGAGGAAATCAAATGAAGTGTATCTAAAATTTCAAGGCCAAGGTACTGAAAGTATCGGTGTAAAATAATTCCATGGAATCAGAAGAAAGTTTTAATTAGAAGGAAAATAACAAGATCATTTTATGATGTTAATAAGGACCCAGATTCTCATGACATTCTAGTCAAATGTTAAGGTAACTAAGCCAGTGAGACTTCATATCTATAATTTCTCTGACATTTCCAGAAGACACAAATACACAGCAATCTCCTATTTCTTTGTCTCTTAAAATCCTTCTGCCCCTTTCTTCTAGTACAAAAGGAAGTCACCACTAGACATGCTAAAGCAGGAGGACTCAGAAGACTTCAATCCTAGGCAAAGAATTTCCGGCAAGTAAGGAAAGCTGGGAGTGGGAGAAAGTCGTCCCCAGAGAAGAACACAGCAACTGATTACCCAATAACCAAATGGTCAGCCCTGAAAAATATAAATATAAGTAACACAGTACAGACTGAAAACGTTGTATTTATGTATTCAGGAATACACACATTTACACATAACAGCAATTAAATAAAAGAAGCCATGAATTTGACAGAGCAAGAGTGGAGGTAAAAGGAAGGAGTTGAAGGGAAAACTAAAAGCGGAAAATGTTGTAAATATACTATAATGTCAAAGAAATTAAAATATTTCAAGATTATCACTCTGTGGGAATTTAAACTGAGGAATTTAAATACTTTGCAATAAGATATAAATTATGCAAATATAAGTTATGTGAATAATAATTGAAAATATAGAAATGAGTAAATCAATATTTCTCTGATATATTTCCTCCAAACTTCTTGGTTGCCCAAATAGGCATGATCTAAAGTACCATATGGGAAAGACTTGAGTAGATAACCACTTGAGGAACTTGGCCTCAGGAAACCCAGTGGATCACAGGCCTGAACACTCTGGCTTCTTCTCAATGCCACAGAAAGAACTGGAATATGAGATAATTGAGTATGCTGGTATGAGAAGAAACAAACAAACAAACTCAATGCAGGCATCAAGAAGCCAAGACAGCTACTCATCTTTAAAAGAAACAGTAATGGTCTAGGATTAATGAGATTGTTCACCTGGTAGAGGTACTTGGATTCAAGCCTGAAGATCTAAGAGTTCAATCCTTAGAACCCATGTTGTAGGAGAGAACTCCCTCCCAAGGATTATCCTCTGAATTCCACAAGTGTACATTCACAATACACTCACACTAGCACATGAATGAATAAATAAAAAGTACATACATACATACATACATACATACATACATACATACATACATAAATTTAAAATTGAGTTTAAAATAAAGCCAGAGATTCTGAACATAGTTAAGGAAGCCAGGACTGTGAGTGAGAGGTAGAGACATAAGCCAAAGATGTTTATAAATAAACAAGAACATTGTGTGTGGATAATGTCTTTCACATCAGTGAAAATGTCAAAAAAAGCTCACTAGAGCAGATAGGATACATAAGCAAGATTACACAGGAACAATATAAG
The DNA here is from genome assembly GCA_902729485.2 of Mus minutoides. Taxonomy (NCBI): domain Eukaryota; kingdom Metazoa; phylum Chordata; class Mammalia; order Rodentia; family Muridae; genus Mus; species Mus minutoides. The sequence goes on from CACVCL010011618.1 coordinate 183,850, forward strand.
CCTCCCAAATTCTTAACTTAGTCTCTTAGAATATGAAGAAAACTCGGTTTTATTTTCCAATAACATCACAAGGACTATAAGAGGTTTGATTTTTAAATTTTTATCACTATGTTTTTTTGCATATTGAGTAATTTCCCCTTATAGAGAGCTAGCTTCTAGCCCACTTACTGACCCTATTATCACTCCTGTTCTTGTGCCTAAGCACCTCAAGTTTAATGTAGTTATTTCTCTTTTACTTCTAAGTATCTTGATGGTCCCACTTAAGAACTTCCATTTTGATGATTTTTAAACATTTATCTTTTGATTTTTGAGGTGTTTACAATGTCTTAATCATTTTGTCTTATAGCCTGGAAGGACCCATGGATGAGTCCAAAGCATCCCCATGTAAGTTGAGATTGTCCTAATGTTTATGTGCTAATGCATTTTTAAATTGTAATTGGATATTTTGAATAGCATGTTATGGGAATCTATGCAGATTAGCAGGTGGTTTGTTGATTCAGTTCTCATTGCTGTTGACATGAGGAAGGGATATAATGCATATTGGAGCAGGTTCAACATGTGCATGTTTGATTCCCTCGATTTTTCTCCATGACTCTCAGTGTGTTTTAGTCCCTAGCACTCCCTTTACTTTACCTATGCTACAAAGGCAGGAGTATCCATTGCCACATTCTTGGTTGGATTTCTGTACCTGTTTCCAATGACTGGGATTAAGTGTCAAGAAGATAAAGACAGACATAAATAATGAGAAATTTGATTTTCATGGAATCAAGGATTTGTGGAACAAAAAGAAAGGCTCCCCATTCCCAGTGTTTTGATTCCTTGAGACAGAGTTCCTACTGCCTCATTAATATTATTGGATTTATTAGAGGAGACAGAATGATAAAATGAGGAAGAAAACCCAGCATATAGTTAGAGTCCCTAAGAGTGTTAGGGTCACAGGTGCTAGCTTCTCAAGCCAGAATTTAGGGAAGCCCTTGGATTTTTTTGTACCTCACTGCTCTTGGCAAATGTGCTGAGCTTAGGCTGAGAGAAAGCAGAAAAAATGAAATGATGGACCCCACATTTGCACTATCAGCTTTCAAATGCATGTTTAACTCCTGACCTGCTTTCTATGATTCTTTTAGAGAGTTCACTGGCTGCCCTGTCTCTTATACTTGTACTCGATGAAAAAGACAAGGAGAAGTTAGAACAATTACAGTTAATTTTAAAACAAGTGAATTTAAAAAAAATTTCCATTTTGCATTAGATGTCTTTGTACCAATTCAGAACAAAATATGTTTTGATTCCTGAGAGCTTTAAATGAACAGATTTGATTTTTATAGAGGAAACTGAAAAATACCTTTCTGTCTAATCAATTTCTGACAGGATATTATTAGGCTGGTTACATCATTGACATTCTGCTTTATAGAATGTGGAAGTAATGATGGAGGTAAGTGGATGTTTTCCCCTTCTAAGATAATGGTACATTTGGATCAGGGTTCTTTTATTCTAGTTTCCTATATCAACTATGCATATATAATGCTGGGACCTTCAGAATTGGGTACACAGTAAAATGAGATTGGAATTTTTAGAAAATGAAAAGAGTTTAGATATACCAGAGTCTTCTTAACATATTAGAACCGATATTTTTCTAATGCTTAGACACAAATAAAGAGAATCTAGGTGTGGTGTTTTGAATAAGAATGGCCTCCCTCAGGTTCATATATTTGAATGCTTGGTCACCAGTTGATAGAATGCACTGAGATGGATTAGAATGCAAGGCCTGCCTTTTGGGGGATGTATGTTACTTAATGGGTTTGAGATTTGAGGTTTCAAAAGCTCAGACCATTCCCAATTAGCCCAAGTAGGACACCCAAACCTCTGTCCTGCTTGTGGGTCAGATGTAAGCTCTCAGCTACTGCTCCAGTGCCGTGCTAGCCTTTCTGCTGCCATGTTCCATATTATGGTGTCCATAGACTCATCCTATGAAACTGTAAAACCCAATATACTCTTTCTTCTATAAGTTTCCTTGGTCATGGTGTCTCTTCAGAGCAATAGTAATGTACCTAAGACACTAGGAATGATATAAGGAAAAAAGAGCGTGTATAGTGAGGGACAGGGACAACTGAGTTGGTGAAGTACTTGCCTGCCTGTCAGACAAGCACACAGATCTGATTTTGACCTTGGTACCCAAGTGAAATGCTAGGTTTGAAATAGTAGGTATATACCAGCAATGGGGTAGCAGACAGACCAACAGCAAGCTTAGCCTAATTTAGAGCCAAATGTCCCCATAAGGGACCTAGTAGCTTTAAGATAGACTACTCCTGAAGAGCAGCAAAAGGGTTAATCTCTGATCTCTACATACAAAGGTGTTTACCTATCTGTATATACAAGAACACATATATCTAAACTCACACTCATATACGCAAATATTGAGAATATTCTTAGACATAATCCTGTGCAAATTGATTTTATCATAATACATTTATGTATGTGTTATGCAACTTCTGTAGAAATGTTTATGTACATTGCAACCTTAAGGCTGACTTTGAGTGGTCAATGCTCAGATGATTAAATATCAGTAGATAGATAGGTTTCTCTGGTGATTTAGTAATCCCCTCCACCCCATGAAGTACATGACTTATGAACATCTTTATGTTACACATCACACACTTTAACTGCAAGTTTGGTTTGTGGGCTTTGGGACCACACAGCTCATATGGCAATCACTACTTTCACCTTTGGGAGACAATGTATTAAGACAGTTACTGGAATTTCTTATGTCTTGCTTTCCCTTTATGCATTGGTTTCCTAATTTTCAAAGCAGACAATAGGGTCTGGACGATGGCTCAGTGGTTTGTACTCTGCACTTGTTAAGGTTTATATCTGTAAAAAGTAAAAGAACTAGCCTAAAGTTCTCTGAAAATGAACCTTTCTGGCTCTTGTTTAAGCAACTGTTCTACCCTGGTCACATCAGTTCAAAACTTTCTCTGTACCATGGGGAACACTACTATAAAGGGGGATAGGCAATAAATCTGCTTGCAAGATGTTAGTCATATCTCCAGTAGACCTTTCCTCATTTACTGGACTCTCTCTTGTTAAATATCTTTGCAGTAAATATGCACAGGATTTCCTATGTTATTAAATAATAAATTGAATTAAATATTCTTTCAACAGATTCTGATTTTTGTAGCAAGCAATGAAAAAATATTTTAAAATCCACTTTTGGATGTTGGAAAGAGTCGTTTGAGTTAAAATCCACTGAGGATTATTTAATATGCTCTGGAAAGTCTGAAAGTGAAGAAAAAAACCCAGGGAATAAAAACACTGACTCCAGAAAAATGGAGAAGTGAGCAAGGTTTGGCTTTCACATTAAAATAAAAAAAAAACAATTTTAAGATTTTTTAAAATAACTCTGGTGGAAATGTTTTCATCACAAAGAGAGCTAGTAACCAAACCACTTGGCGTGTATTAGCATATCCTCATATTACCAGTAAAATTAAATTTAAATGTGAAATTCCCTCTATAATAAATATAACCCTTATATATTTGGAGGATTCAGAATCATATCAAAGTATTTACTCTTAGAATTAAAATTTTGATAATAATTCTATGCTTTTCTCCTGTTGCAGACAGAGAGAATTCATATACATGCTAAACCTCCAAGATGGTCCAGGGACCTCAAGAAGTAGTAAGCAAACCCGGGCTCGTACTTCCTTTCCAGATAAGACCATGCTCTTCCTTCTTTCCATTCACCTAATGAATGCCGAGGAACAGGCAAGACCCAGGAGAACTGAAATGGAAAATTGACAGTGGCCAGGAAGAAAGACTGCAAAGCTTCATGGTGACTCAGAGAATGGAACAAAATTTCTGTGACGCTTGCAAGTTGGAAGAGTCCTGCCTTTCAGTGCCTTGTCTTTCAGTGTTTTCTTGGGGATTCCTTAGCTACCACTCTAGGAAATGATAACAGTACCTGGTTGACAGAATCAAGACCAGCAGACACTCTGATAGCCCTCCATTATTGTAAATATTTTCAGGCATGCATGAGGGAGAAGATGCCACCTAACAATAGTCCTTTAAAGTAATCAAAGTCTGCTTGCAAGCAATCTGTCTTGCATTCCGCCACTCATTGTAGTGATGATCCTTCCTAAGATCTTATTCATAGAAAAATGAAGTATCTAGCAGCACAGAACTAAAGTTAACGATAAATCCTTCTCGGAGAAGAGATGAAACTCTGATTGGTAAGCTAATGCCTTCCAAAGAGAGGTAGAGATAAAATGGTACATAGAAGCCAGAAGTCATCCTGAATATTTCAGAGAGAAGAAGAACACTACCCAATACACTCTATGAAGCCACAACTACTCTGATACCTAAACTGTATAAAGACCCAACAAAGAAAGAGAACTTCAGACCAATTTCCTGAAAAGACCACCAAGGGCTTATGCTCTAAGGTCAACAATACATAAATGAGACCTCACGAAATTGCAAAGCTTCTAAAAGGAGGACACTGTCAATAGGACAAAATGGTGACCCACAGATTGGGGAAAGATCTTTACCAATATATCTATACAAAGAACTCAAAGAGATACACTCCAGAGAATCAAATAACCTGATTAAAAAATGGGGTACAGAGCTAAACAAAGAATTCTCAACTGAGGATTATTGAATGGCAGAGAAGCACTTAAAGAATTGTTCAACATCGTTAGTCATCAGGGAAATGCAAATCAAAATAACCCTGCGATTCCACCTCATACCAGTCAGAATGGCTAAGATAAAAAACTCAGGTGACAGCAAAAACTGGTGAGAATGTGGAAAAAGAGGAAAACTCCTCCATTGCAGGTGGGATTGTAAACTGGGACAACCACTCTGGAAATCAGTCTGATGGTTCCTCAGAAAATTGGACATAGTACTACCTGAGGAGCCAGTTATACCACTCTTGGATATATACCCAAAAGATGATCCAACATATAAGAAGGACACATGCTCTACTCTGTTCATACCACCCTTATTTATAGTAGCCAGAAGCTGGAAAGAACCCAGATATCCTTCAACAGAGGAATGGACACAGAAAATATGGTACATTTACACAATGGAATACTACTCAGCTATTAAAATCAATGACTTCATGAAATTTCTAGGCCAATGAATGGAACTAAAAATTATCATCCTAAAAAAAAAAAGAAAGAAAGAAAAAAGAAATTATCATCCTGAGTGAGGTAACCCAGACACAAAAAAACACACCTGGTATGCACTCACTGATAAGTGGATATTAGCCCCAAAGCTCTGACTACCAAAGATACAATTCACAAACCACATGAAGCTCAAAAAGAAGGAAGACCAAAGTATGGATTTTTCAGTACTTCTTAGAGGGGAAACAAAATACTCATAGGAGATAAATTCAGAGACAAAGAGTAGAGGAGAGAGTGAAGGAAAGGCCATCCAGAGATGATTTTGATCCATTTTCTAGCCCACCATTCAAAAGTAGGGGAAAAATGATAAATACGACAAAGGGATGTAGACCTGCTTAGAAGTAGTTCTTTGGGGGCAATTCCAATTTCCATTTATTAGGATACCAGCAGTCAAGTTTAGTAGTGTCAGAATACTAAACATGAATCAGTATCAGAGGTGATATCCAGCAGAAACTGCCAGGCTTCCACCAAATTGGTGCAAGTTTGCAGGAGTGACCAGAACAAGCCAGGATTCCAGGAGAAGTTCTCTGCCATGCCTCTCTCAAAGAAGTGAAGATCAGGAAAACTGGAGACCAAGGTAAGACTTGACAGCTAGCTATGCAAGCACCCTGTCACCATCAGTTGAGTCCTACTATACTCTCTCCAAATGTCACGTGTCCTCCCACAAGTCTTTACTCAGGAAAATGCCCTGTGAGTCTACATCACATGACCCAACCAGAAACTTTCACTTCAAAAAATGTCATCAACATTGCAAATTTAAAAGAGAGAGGATTCAGGATCACTGTGAAATGTATATGGAAAGACTAAAAGCTCAGTATTCAACATAATTTTGAAGATGAACAAAGTCCAGTCTACATGAGCTCAAGAATTATGAAGCAAGCAATTCAAAGTATTTTCTCAAAAAATACTGAGAATTAATCCAATAGAACAGAATAAGGAGTCAGAATCGGCCCATATAAACGTAGTCAACTGGTCAAACTCAATACTATTAGAAAAAAAAATTTTTAAAAGAAAAAAATACACTTTCAATGACTGTGTGAAAATAAGTCTATGTATAGACCCCACACCCCCATTAAATCAACACATAATGATCATAAGTTGAAGGAATCATATAACACCAGAAACCCTAAAAATTATGAGATTATGTGTACTTGGAAATGACGTTTTTGGATATAAAACAAGATCCACAATGCATAATGCTATGTGTGGACGCACTTTTATTAAAACTAACTCAGTAAGCCTGTGGATTCAGAACCTCAACTTAGAGGAGACTGATAATTCTAAAATACACTTAAAAAGGACACACTCAGGTTGAAGGCTGTAATCTGCATGCTTTCAGTTAGCATTGGAAGAATCATCTGTGCTTCAACCACTAGACTATAAAAGGAGCAAATACTTTTTTGGGAAATCAACACAGATATTTGAGGATCAACAATGAAATTGGCCAGCCACTTTGTGATTTCTTTGCTGGGAAACCTTCTAAACAGTATGGTTTCTTGATACATGGACTTTATGAAAAATATATTTATATGAATTTCCATGTGTAAATAAAGGCAATTTGTTTTTATTCTTTGTGAGTTTCATAACATTTTTTGGTCAAATTCTCTCCTTTCCACAAACTCTTCCCAGATCCACCCCACTTCCCTACCCAGCCAACTTTATGTTCTATTATCTTGTTAAACCCTACAAGGCCAAATTGTGATGTCCAAATAGTCTTAGATAGACAGTAGTTCTGTCAATATTGTTTGTTTTTTGTTTGTTTGTTTGTAATTTGCTCAGCTGTAATTCAAGACCGTTTCTTACTACGATGTCATAAAGATATAAAGATATATTGATAAAGTTTCAGAGTGTTATATTGCTTTCCAGTGTTTTACACACATATATTACAGGTAGGAATTATCCTTTGAAAGTAGGGTGGTGCTATAGTGTAATTTCTTTCTTTTTTAAATTTTCATATCAGATAGTCCCAGCATCATTTATTTAAGATCCCTTTCTCAATTAACCTACAGTCTATGCCTAAATTCTCTAATGTGTGCTGTTAGTTTATTTAAATATGTCCCCATTGTACTTTGTCTTAATTACTTTGGCTTTATAATTCTTGATATCTCTTGAGGAAATTTTTTTTTTTTTTAGATTTCTGAGAGTCCCTGATCTTTTAATAAATCTCTGTATTCCCAATCCATGTTTAAATTGCCTTTTAAAGAAACACTCAAATAATTATTTTGAATGTATTTAGATTTAGATCTAAACATTTATAAATGCAAATATTTTCATTTTTCTTAAAGTTGACCACATGTTTACAGTATTAAATACTATAGTGTAATACATAGCAAATTTCTCATTTGCCTAGGTATTTAACATTTAAAAGCTGATTATAATTTTCTCCTCATAATGAGGAAACTTTGGTATTTTCATATATTCTCAGATATATTTCTAGTGTTTCCAATTTTATTTTCATGTAAAGTACATTTATTAATTACATTTTAAGGATTTCCATGATGAGGTTTTTGAAGTGCTATTGAATATGGTACACTGATTTCTAACATAATGTTAATCTAAGATCTTTGTATTGATGAGCACCTCTTTGGTATTTTGGAGAGACACATGATGGGTAAAAATTTTGCAACTTGCTAATCAGGGAATATCCACAACATACCTGCAGACCACATACACAGAAGTCAAGGGGGACAGCAAGAAGGACCTATGGGCTAGGAATCTTACTGAGTCTGGAACATTCTCAAAAATTGTATCTCATGAAGAATTTTAACTTTTGAGTTAAAGCTGTAAAAGGATCCAGGAACACAACAATGACAAATAGATGTACTTTTAGTGTACTGCACATTTCATCTGGGTTGTAGGAGTCAACTAGAGTTAGTATAGCAAGTAGCATATGATTGACCTATAGGGAGAATTTCACCAGAAAGAAGTGGTGTTTGACAACCTCCCAAGGTATTATATTGAGGTAGCTATGTCAGCATTGACTGACCATATATGTGATATGAGAAATTTAAAGTTTCTTTAGATGTAGCAAAGCAACACAAAATTATAAGAATCCACAACCCCTTGGTGTCTTAGCTGCATTCTTCAAATGTAGGGCAGTTTGAATGTGAATGGTATAGATTCACTGGTGGAAAAGAAAATAGTGTTGGGCAAGAAGAGAGACTGGGGAAGAATCCTGGAGAACATTAGAAAGAAAAGACATCAGAAGTGAGGGCTTTTTCATCTCATATAGAAAGTAGTGGACTAATTTCTTCACAGGGAAAGTTATAATAAATGGATCTCTGTTGAGACCCATGTATGGTTTTCACATAGACATACTTACATTGTGCCCTCACAATATAATGATAAAGGATTAGGAGCTAATTCTATTCACCAACTGAATTGTCAAGATCTAATTATCTACAAAGTATTCACCCTCCAAATGATATCATGCTGGGATCTGGCATATGTAAATTTAAGGGAAACAAGCATTTCCTGCATATGATAATAAACAAACATCAGCTAAGATAGTAGAACTTAAGAAACATAATGAAAAGGGTTGAAGACCTAAGCTTGTTTTCTGGATTAAATAGTTTATGGTATTTGTAGATAAGAGAAAGAGAATAAAGTGAGAATGTAGTTCAATTTAATTAAGTTATAAGAAATGACATGTAGAAGACCACATATCAGGTTGTAAATGTATGAAATTTTGTGTAGCTATGTTTTTAAGAATGTGTCAACATTAGAATCCTCAATGTAATACACCTAAGGATGAATTTCTAGATTATAATTTATTTGGAAGGCTTGTGTGTCTTAGTCAGGGTTTCTATTCCTGCACAAACATCATGATCAAGAAACAAGTTGGGGAGGAAAGGGTTTATTCAGCTTATACTTCCATACTGCTGTTCATCACTAAAGGAAGTCAGGACTGGAACTCAAGCAGATCAGGAAGCAGGAGCTGGTGCAGAGGCCATGGAGGGATATTCTTTACTTGCTTGCCTCCCCTGGTTTGCTCAGCCTGCTCTCTTATAAAACCCAAGACTACCAGCCCAGAGATCGTCCCACCCACAAGGGGCCTTTCCCCCTTGATCACAAATTGAGAAAATACCCCACAGCTGGATCTCATGGAGGTACTTCCCCAACTGAAGATCCTTTCTCTGTGATAACCCAGCTGTGTCAAGTTGACACAAAAACTAGCCAGTACACTTGTGGCAATATTTTTTTATTTTAATTATTTTATTTATTTACATTCCAGTCACTGCCTTTCCTCTCAGTACCTCCCCCCACCGTTCCTCACCCCATTGCTCTTCCACCTTGCCTCTGAGAGGGTGCTTCTCCCTAGGTCTTCCCCCTTCCCAGGGGCCTCAAGTCTCTCAAAGATTAAGCTTATCTTCTTCCACTGAGGTCAGACCAGGCTTATATCTACTATGTGCCAGGGACCTGGGACTGCCTGTGTATGCTGGTTGGTGACTCAGTCTCTGGGAGCTCCCTGGAGTCTGGGTTAGCTTAGACTGCTGGACTTCCTATGGGGTAGCTCTCCCCTTCAGCTTCTTTAATCCTTCCCCTAATTCATCACAGGAATCTACAACTTCAGTCCAATGTTTAGGTGTCAGTATCTGCATCTGTCTCAGTCAGCTGTTGGAAAATTTTAGTAGGACAACCTAGTATTTTATTGTCAAATGCATAATGTGATTTTTTAACACCAATTTTTGTAATTGCCTTTTTCTTCAAGTCAATGATAGTTACTAAAATTCAGACATGAAACACAAATTGATATGTGTTACAAAGTTTTAATTCCTTTAGTTTAATAATCTAATTTAAAATCTCTTAAATTATTGCGACCTATACTCAGTATACTAAAGAGGTGCAAGTCTGTAGGTTGAATCTCTTAGGATTCTTGATGCAAATTACTTCCCTTTCTGAAAGAGTTAATCATTACTGAACCAATGCCTTGGCCCAAATTTCATCTCTGTTGAAGCATGTTGAAAATTAAGATGATTAGGATTTATAGTGAATTATGTAGACAATTATCCCTAGTTCAATTTTATTTTTAATGAATACAGTAAAATGGAATGCAGAGAGTAAGTAGTTTAACATGGCTATTCCAATAGTACATAAATACAATAAAGGACATAACAAATTAAGTGATTGTATATAAATGAATAACTATTAAAATAATTTCTATATAATCTCACTGTAATAAGATACTTTTCTGAAATATAATGATCCATTATCTGTAGTTTCCCTACTACACAATACCATGAAAGAACTCTTACAGGTTTCCAACAATGACTAGATACCTATCAATGAAACTCTGTTCACCATTTCCTGTTCTCTGTGATCCTTAGATTTGGGTACAAAATTCTACTATGAAGGCAAATGGCAACAAGATTTCTTGTCTGCACCTGAATTTCTTTCCACAAGAAAATAACGTCTTTCTATCCTTACTTGTATCATGTAACATTGTGACCTCCAACTCCATCTATGTCACAAATGACAGGACTTCACTTTAAATGATTGAACAGTGGTCACTTTGTGTCTATGCCACAGTAAGCATGGAATGAAGATAACTCAGGCAGACTGATGGCATTTCCTTTGGGTACATGTCTAATAGGACATTTATGTTAGTACTATTTTTAAATATTTGATGATCATAATATTGTTTTCATTATATATATATATGTATATATATATATATATATATAGAGAGAGAGAGAGAGAGAGAGAGCGAGGTACTTCCACCATCCACCCCTTTAATCATTGCACACTAATATTTTAATATTTGTCTCTATTTACCCAGTCCTGAATGATTGTTCATCCAATTGTCATTCTAACATTTACTTCTTTTTTATTAATCTATATATTCACTTCACATCCCAATCACAGACCCCCTCCCTCCTCCCTGCCCCACCCTTACAAATCCCTTCCCCAATTACCCTCTCCGCTTCTGCTCAGAGGACAAGCCCCACCTTGGGTACCACACCACTTTGGAACATCTAGTCTCAGGAGGACTAAGTACATTCTTTCCGATTGAGTCAGTCCAGTTAGGGGAAGGGATCGATGGCAAACAACAGAGTCAGAAAGAGCTCCCACTACTACTTTTAGGGCACCAACATGAAGACAAAGTGGCCAGTCTGCTGAAACTCTGAAGAGGGCCTAGGTCCAGCCCCTGCTTGCTCTTTGGCTGGCTGTTTAGTGTCTGTGAGCCTCGTAGGCCCAGGTTAGTTGACTCTGTAGGACATCTTGGGGTGTCCTTGACACCTCCTGCCCACTTAATTCTATCCCCAATTCTTTCACCAGACTCCCTGAGCTCTGCCTGACATTTGCATGAGGGTCTCTGCATCTGTTTCCATCTGCTACTAGATGAAGGCTCTCAGGAGACAGTCACGCTAGATTCTTGTCTGCAAGCATAGAAGACTGTTATTTATAGTGTCAGAAGTTGGCTCTCTCACATGGAATGGGTCTCAAGTTAGGCTAGTTCCAGGGTGGCAATTCTCTCAGTCTTTGCTCCATTTTGATACCTGTGCATTTGTAGATGATCCACTATACCACAAGGACCTTTGCTTAAGTATCTTCATAGCAGATTTATTTCTAATAGCAAGATACTGGAAACAATCTAGGTGTCCCTCAATTGAAGAATGTATTTTTTAAAAAAACATGGTGTATCTATACAATGGAATACTATTCAACAAGCAAAGACAAGACAGCTTGAAATCTGCAGGCAACTAGAAAATAGAACCGGAAAATATCATCCAGAGAGAGGTAACTTAGACCTAGAAAGGCCTGCATGGTATTTACTCACTTATACATCATAAAGTACGAGATAACCCACAGACCCAAAGAAGCTAAGTTACAAGAAAGACCCAAGGGAGGATGTGTGAGTCTCACTTAGAATGAGAAATAGTCATCAGAGATAGATGGAGGGAGGGAACTGGATGGGTGAAGGAGTGAAGAGGAGAACTGTAGTGGGTTGGCCTGATGCTATTTGTATTCTCTTTTTCCTTTTTTAAAATTATTCATTCCATTTATTTACATATCAAATGATACCCCACTTCCAGGTTACCCCTCCACAAGCCCTCCATCCCACAACCTTCCTTTCCTCCATCCCCATTGCCTCTATGAGGACACTCCCCCACCCACCCTCTCCTGCCCCACCCCTCCAGCATATCTCTATGCTGGGGCATCAAACCTCCACAGGACAAAGGCCTCCCTCCCACTGATGTCAGACAAGGCCATTTCCTGCTACTGGAACCATGGAACCCTCCCTGTACACTCCCTGGGAGCCCTGGAAGATCCAGTCAGCTGATCTTTTTCTTCCTATGGAGTTGTAATCCCTCTTATCTTCCCCAGTCCTTCTGCCAACTCCCCCACTAGGGTCCCTGAACTCAGTCTGATGGTTGGCTCCAAGCATCCACATCTGTATTGGTGAGTTGCTGGCTGAAACTTCTCAAAGTGCATCAGTACCAGATTCCTGTCAGCAAGTGCCTCTTGGCAACAGTTACAGTGTCTGGTTTGATATATGTATACAGGATGTATCCCCAGTTGGGGCAGTCCTTGGATGGTCCTTCCTTCAGTCTCTGCTCCAGTTTTTGTCTCTTTTCTTCCTATGGAGAGAAATACTTCTGGGTTAAAAACTCTGATATGGATGTGTGGCCCCATCCCCAAACCAGAGGCCATGCCTATCTACTGGAGGTGGTCTCTACAGTTTCTATCTTCCCTTCTCTGCTAAAATCTTTCCTGTTGGGTCCTGGGAACCTCTAGTTTCCCTGGCATCTGGGACCCTCCAGTGACTATCCCCAGTTCCTCATCCCCCCTTGCTACATATTTTTACTAAATTTCCTGACCTCTCTAGTACCAGATACTGCTCCCCTTATTTCCTCCCCCTCTTCTCTACATTCCAGGTCCCCCTCCCTCCACCTCCCACAATCATTCTGTTCCCCCTTCAATGTATGGTTGACGCATCCACACCCTGGTCTTCCTTTCTTCTAAGTTCCATATGTTCTGTGAGTTGTATCATGGGCATTGTGAGTATTGGGCCTAATATCAAATTATCAGTGAGTACATACCATGTGGGTTCTTTTGTGTCTGTGTTACCTCACTCAGGATGGTAATTTCTAGTTCCATCCACCTGCCTGATAATTTCATGAAGTTATTACTCCATTGTGTAAAATGTACCACATTTCCTGTATCAATTCCTCTGTTGAGGAACATCTGGGTTGTTTCTAGATTCTGGCTATTATAAATAAGGCTGCTATAAACATGGTGGAGCATGTTTCCTTGTTAAATGTTGGAGGATCTTTTGGATATATGCTCAGTAGTGGTATAGCTGGGTATTCAGGTAGAACTATTTCCAATTTTCTGAGGAACTGCCAAACTGAATTCCAGAGTGGTTGTCCCAGCTTACTATCCCATCAGCAATGGAGGAGTGTTCCTCTTTCTCCACATCCTTGCCAGCATCTGCTGTCACCTGAGTTTTTGATCTTAGCCATTCTGACTGGTATGAG
>CACVCL010011618.1:202500-227483 GCA_902729485.2 Mus minutoides
CCTCAGAAAATTGGACATAGTACTATGGGATGATCCAGCAATTCCTCTCCTGGGCATATACCCAGAAGATGTTCTAACAGGTAAGAAGAACACATGCTCCACTATGTTCATAGCAGCCTTATTTATAATAGCCAGCAGCTGGAAAGAACCCAGATGTCCCTCAAAAGAGGAATCAATAGAGAAAATGTGGTACATTTACACAATGGAGTACTACTCAGCTATTAAAAACAATGAATTTATGAAATTCTTGTAGGTAGAGCTCATGGACTATGGTGTGAAAATGCTTATGAATAGCATTTATATAAGTGACTCTTTTTTAGCTCTTATAGTATGCTGTGGTATAGACTCATTGAGATATTTTCTCAGTTTCAAAATATCAAAGAAGTGTAAGTTGAAAGATGCTTTTGGAGGATAACTTTATTGTGCATGACTCATACAAGGTTCCCTTGCATTGCATCATGGGAACAGTACAAGAACAGAACAGAACAGCAGGTGCCCAGTGCAACTCCTCACAGCATAAGAGTAGATGTCTTCAGCAGAATCTTGAAAGACTATGTGGTGTTTGTGAATTAATATCAGGCTTGACTGTTAGTAAAGGAGATCATGCCAATCAAGATGTTGTTCCTGTCAGGACTTATGTGCCACTGTACCCACAAATCCAAGCAAAAAAGCCGGACGAGAACAGTAAGCTATCAAATTCATTTCATACACAAATTTTCAAATGTCAAAAATAATATCCTATTAAGATATCCCTCATTATCAATTCTAGTAGTGAATCTTCTCGTCCATTCTCATTCTGGATTCTATGCTTGCTTATTAGATCACAGTTTACAGAAGTTTATTAGCAGTGTGATTTAATAAAATTACATATTACATTACCTAAAAGCCATATTTCATTTCAATATACAAACAATTTGAATGAGTTCTCTGTTTGGGGTAGTTCTTTTGTTTGTTTGCTTGTTTGAATGCTAGAGAATACAGAATGAATAATGTAAGATTTCTGCCTACATGTGGCTGAAATTTATAGTGACAGATGTTTAAAAATGTCAAGTGAAGAAATTTTATGATAGAGATATTCAGTGCAAAATATCCTATATAACCAGGCTTTCCAATTCAAATGGGAGGAGATTTGAGACATATTATTCCTGAACCTGGTTTGTATGTATAATATTAGCTAAATGATGAAGTGAGAAAAGATGAATGGAATAAAAGACCAGAAAGAAAAATGCAACATCATAAAATTAACTTGTGAGTTCATATTATTTTATAGAAAAGTGATGGAAAATTCTATCATATGAGATAGATATAGATGAAGCTGAGAAGGCAAGAAGTAGCTATGCCATAGAGGGTCATAAATGATCAAACATTCTATTCTAATGGATATAGTAAAGTTATGGGTCAACTAATGTTAGGCCCTTTTGTTCTCTTGTGAAGCTTAATTAGTAACAATGTTGTTGATAATTTAGAAAAGCCATGGATTTGAGTCTGAATAATCAATTAAGGTAATCATTGTAAAGATGTGTTTATTTCCACATTTGTTTATGATTTGATAATGTGAATTAACAAAAAAGTAGATAATGGTAAGAAAGTAGAATAAATTACATAGAAAATAACATCCCAGAGAAATTTATAACATATATACATACATATATATATATGTGTGTGTGTGTGTGTGTGTGTGTGTGTGTGTGTGTGTGCATGAAAAAGGAGAATACAAAAAATCTATAATTTCTTGGCTCCAGTAATGAAAAAAACTTGTCTTGGAAAGGAAATAATGAATTTAGTATTTCACTTCTATTATTTGAGATATCTGTGGAATGCTTGCATAGAGAAGCAGACATATTGATTTGTCTGTCTTAGCAGAAGCTCAAATTTTGTATGTGAATGAAATAACTTAAGAGTTATGTAAAGGCCAGGGCAAGCTTCCAGCTAGACTTTTCCCTCACAGTGCATCAATATTTAACAGAAAAACAAGACCTTGGTTAGAACACTGATGTATACTGTAATAAAAACATAAGAAATAGAAAAAATGCAGAAGTGAACAGAATCCTAAAAGATAAGTGATAAAACAGAAAGACTGGTAACCACCAGCAATGGAAGTCTCACGAAAACTATTTGTTTATAATGCTGACAGACCCAGAGCTATCATGGACGAAGACACAAAGTACTGAGCATAATACAGAATGACAAGGCAGGAGTTAGAGTGTAATTGTTTGTGATATTACAGAAAAAGAAAGAGTCATAGTGCAGAAGCTAATCACAGCAAAACCTACAGCTAGTCAAGGGACAAGCAGCTGAGGCATAGTTAAAATTAATAAATTTGTTTTTCATGTTCTATGAATATATTTTAATTCTTCAAATGTGTACAGGATATGAAATTTAAGATGTACTAAGTCATTTACCTCTTAAGATCCCTTCAATTCTAGTGAGGGCCTGAGTACTGGAGGCTTTCCACAGAAATCTCTGGCCAAGCCCCGCTGCAAGGCTTCTGGCGAAGGGAAGTGAATGTGGAAGCAGGAAGGGGAAGTCACTTACCTGCTTCCTCTGTGCTACTCTGTCTTGTCTCTGAGCAAAGCAGATGCAGCCTTGTTAACTAAACCAATTTGTAGGTTCTAGAAGAGTGTGCACTTTTCTAAAATCGCGCAAATAGACTCGTCTTGATCACATGACTGTAAAGAGTCAGCATTGAGAGTCCTTTTTGAAGGCCATATTCCATTTACATAAATATATTTGTCATTTAGCATATTCTAACTTTAAATTCAAACAATGTGTTTCTGACTGGGAGGCTTCTCCTAGGAAGGAGCCCATCACTGGTAATGGTGACATGCCGCCATGAATAGAGCATGGAGACAGCAGTTTGGAAACACCAATCCAAATATAATCAAGAATTATCCTCAACTTTCCTACTGTACAACTGCAATAATATTAAACTCATTATGTAGTCAAGAAATTTTAGTGATCGAGTGCTTATCGAGTACTTAACATAATACTTGAATTATAGCAGATAAGTAAAAAAAAGACAACACTTAATAGCTAAGTTGAAAAACAAAAAGGATATGTCAGGCTGCATTGTGCTATAAGACCAGTATTTATGTTCTTTTGTGGTTTTAGGATCTTGTGTGAGAATATTTTAAGAAAATATTGTAACAGCATGGCTATAGCTCCTCATATATGCCAGTGGACCCCCACTGGTTCCCAACTCCACGTGGTTTCCAGCTCAACTGTATGCCCAGGAAACTAAGAACCCCAACTTTGCCCCCCTGCCCCCATCTTCGGCTGCTTTTTCCTATCCCCTGAGCTGTGTATCAGTGCTTTCAGATCCTGTACACCTTGATCCCAGCACCTGGCAGTGACAATGCAGGGTGAATACAGTCTAGCATCTCTGCAATCACCTGCCCAAGTGCCAGTTATCATACCTCAGTGCCAGGGTGGAACATGAAACTACAGTGGCATTTAAGTCCAGACAGACAAAGCCATAGTTGAGTTAATATAAGAGTAGGTCATATAAAATTATTAGAAAACACAGACAAAAGACAAGCATATTTTGACTCCCAGACACAGAGTGGCATGTGGCTCTTATAGTGGTAAAATAAGACATAATTTGATTTGCATTTTCATAATTGCCTGTCCTCTGCAGCTATTCAGAATATATTCACCTACACTGTTATAATCAGATCTTATTGTAGCAACATGAAGGGCCAAATCTTCCACTTAGTACATAGCCAACATTTTTAGAAGATTGATAATCATTTAATCTATAATCATAGAGAATTATTCATGAACTATAAGTTAAATTGCAATTTTAACTATACCTGTATTGTTTTATTCAAATAAAAATATGAAGCAAAATATATAGCAGTAAGTTAACATTTATTCCATCTGTCTGGTAGCAGCTTAACCTTTTTACAGTTTTAGATAGAAAATCATATGGTTTTAATATAGTAAAAACATTTCATTAAATCTAACAAATTTATACTGAAAATATAAAAAATCAAATTTAGTATCTAAAAGGATTTCTTTATCTTAATAAACATGGCTATCAGGAATTAAAACTTGCATTTGAGTTTGTCATTAAGTATGAAAAGCGGTCTCATTAAAGTTGTTAATTAATATGAGTTCCTAGTGTTATTTTTATTCAGTGTTTTACAGGACATATAAGACAAACCAATAATATTATGAGACAAAATGATGTAAAACAATTTCAAAGTTAATTTGTGCCTTATTTATTGATGTTCTGACATATCTTGAAATAGCTAAAAAACAGTAAGAGTTCAGAAAGGATGCTGTAGAAAAGATCAATAATTAAAAATTAATAATGTTCTTATTTATCTCTTGAGTAACATTTACAATAGCATCCATTTGATTTCTTCCTTCTCTTAATGTCCCTTTACCATATTCTGAGAATTTCAAAGTAGCCTATCGATCAAACCTGGTTCAACCTTGGCATTTGAAATGCTGTAAATATCTATAGAACAAGTGGCTTCCATCTAGAGTTCAAGCCTTTCCAGCAGCTGTGGGACAATTGGAATCAAAGAATTTCTGCAGTTGATTTAGTCCTGGAGCTGATGATGTGTTGTGCATTATGACAAACAGCTACTCAGACTGAAACAAATGACACAGAAGGAAACAAATAAAAGCAATAGACAGAGAGTAAGTCTTGATGTTGTTCAGTTTGAGAACAGCTTCGGAAGGGAAATAATATTGTTTCTCCCTGCTTGCTTTGTAGAGGACTCTGTCCCAGAGAGATCCTCAACATTGTGCAACAGCAGCAACAAGTCAAAAATTATACATAAGCAAAATAGCTTCATTCACAAAGTATAGTTTAAAACTATACTTTGTGAGACTAGGTAAATAATAATGTGTATGTTAGTGTATAATTATAGATATGAATGTATAAAAGCCACAAGATAAGTTAGAAATAAGGGAAGAGAAAAGCAAGGTTACAGATGACAAGGGAGAGCTAGAAGGACTATGTTGATGGATTTTCATTTATCTCTAAGTCCCTGGGGTGCAGCCTACTTGATCTTGATGGATGATGCCTCTGATGTGTTCCTGGATTCAGGTTTGTGAGTATTTTATTGAGTAGTCTGTGTATGGTTTGCATATCAGGGTGACTGCGGCCTCATAGAATGAGTTAGACAGTATTTCTTCTGTTTCTATTTTATGGAATAGTTTGAAGAGTATTAGCATTAGCTCTTCTTTGAAAGTCTTGTAGAATTCTGCACTAAAACCATCTGGCCCTGGGCCTTTTTTGGTTGAGAGTCGTTTAATGTCTGCTTCTATTGTTTTCAGGGTTATAGGTCATTTAAAGTGTTTACCTGATACTAATTTAACTTAGTTTATTTGTATCTGTCTAGAAAACCATCCATTTTGTTAAGATATTCCAGTTTTGTGGAGAACAGGCTTTTGAAGTAAAACCTAATTATTCCTTGAATTTCCTCAGTGTCAGTTGATATGACTCACTTTTCATTATTGATTTTGTTTGTTTAGATACTGACTTTTTTCCAATCTTTATTAGATATTTTCTTCATTTACGTTTCAAATGTTATCCTGAAAGTCCCCTAAACCCTCCCCATCCCCCGCCCTGCTCTCTACCCACCCACTCCCACATCTTGGCCCTGGCATTCCCCTGTACTGGGGCATATAAAGTTTGCATGACCAAGGGGCCTCTCTTCCCAGTTGTGTTTTGGTTAGTTGGAATAAGGGTTTCTCTATCCTGTTGATTTTCTCAAAGAACCAGCTCTTGGATTTGTTGAGTCTTTGTATTGTTTACTTTGTTTCTAATTTCTTTATCAAGGTAGTAGTTATATGAACTTTCCTCTTAGCACTGTTTTCATTGTGTCCCATAAATTGTGCCTTCATTTTTATTGAATTATAGGAAGTCTTTAATTTTTTTCTTTCTTTATTCTGTGACCCAGATATCAATTAAAGAGTTGTTCAATTTCCATGAGTGTGTAGATTTTCTGGTATTTCTGTTGTTGAAATCCAGCTATAATCCATTTTGGTATCATAAGATACAAGGCCTTATTTTGATTTTCTTGCATCTATTAAGGCTTGCTTTGTGGTTGACTATATGGTCGGTTTTGGAGAAGGATCCATGAGGTGCTGACAATGTATTTACTTTTGTGTTTGGGTGAAATATTGTACAGATGTCTGTTAGTTTCACTATTCCTCTGTTTAGTTTTCATCTGGATGGACTGTCACTTGGTGATAGTNACAAGGCCTTATTTTGATTTTCTTGCATCTATTAAGGCTTGCTTTGTGGTTGACTATATGGTCGGTTTTGGAGAAGGATCCATGAGGTGCTGACAATGTATTTACTTTTGTGTTTGGGTGAAATATTGTACAGATGTCTGTTAGTTTCACTATTCCTCTGTTTAGTTTTCATCTGGATGGACTGTCACTTGGTGATAGTGAAGTCTTCCAATATTAACATGTGGCATTCAGTGTGTGTATAAGCTTTAGTAATGTTTATTTTACAAATGTGGGTACCCTTATATTTGTTATATAGATGTTCAGAATTGAGGTATTGTCTTGGTATATTTATTTCTTTGGTGAGTATGAAGTTTCCTCACAGCCAAACAGTAGATGGAGCTTGGGGACTCTATGGAAGAATAGAAGGAAGGATTGCAAGACCTCAAGGGAATAGGAACTCCATAGGAAACCCATGGAGTCAACTAATCTGTGCTCTTGAGTTTCTCAGAGTCTGAACTACTAGCCAAAGAACATACATGAGCTAGACCAAGCCTCCTCATACATAAGTAGCAGAACTGCAGCTTAGACTTCATGTGGGTCCTGAACAACTAGAATGGAGAATATCCCCAAAGCTGCTGCTTTTATGTAGGATGTGTTCTAGCAGGGCTGCCTCCTCTGGCCTTAGTGGGAGAGGAAGTGCCTAGCCTCAACAGAGACCTGAAGTGCCAGGGTGAGAGGATACACCAGCCGATTTCACCTGCTGAGAGGAAAGGTGATTATGGGGAGGATTGTGGGAAGGCATGACCCGAAGGGGTCAGTTAGCAGGATTTGAAGTAAATAAGTAAAACAAATTAAGTTAAATTTAAAACAAAGAAAAAGGTAGAAAGATCAAGAAGTGCTGTTAGCCACTTATTTGAGAAACGACGCCACTGGATGCTGGCACAGGAAGTTACCTTTGACGCCTCCTGCTCTGCTTGTCATCCCACTTTATGATTTTCTAATCTGGGCGCTGCGTGAGAATGTTAGTAGGCACTTAGTTTTCACTACAACACCAATGACCACGGTCACTAGGAGTGGCAGCATCAGCTTCCTAAACTCTGTGGTACCTCGAGGTCCCTGCAAGCAATGGTGCAATCAGTCAAGAGAAGGAAGCTCTCTGCAAGTGCATGCAAAAACAAGCCTTCATTTCACATACGCTGCTTGCCTCCGGTATCGAACTTCCGATCAAATTTTCATTTGTGCTTTACTTCCCAACAGCAAAAGCCACTATCACAGTATATCAACCATGTCTCTGCATGCCCACTCTGCCAATTCCTTCTAAGGGTGGGCAGATGACTTAGGAGAAACAACTCTATGAGGCACAATAATGCAGTTTTTAATCCTTCAATACTTTTATAAAAGAGAGAGTGACACTGTGGTTAGGAAGAGCCGAGTGGCACCAGTGACATGTTGTGATTGTGAAGAGAATTTGTGAGTGAGTGAACACGGGCATGGCAGGAAAGCAAAGGTGAACTGTTGAGTGATGGGGAAAATGTAGCAGATCTAATACATAAAGGAACATAAGAAAGATGATATCTAAGAGTCAGACTCGAACAAAGTCCCCATCTCTCCAAATTCAGATCCACATAAGGCCTTGGCACACAATTACCAATAGCTCTTTTTTTTTTTTTTAAATAATATCCCTGCATGTGTATTTCTCAGGGATTACAGAAAAGTTTTCTGTTCATGACTCTGGGTCATTTGAACTACAGGTTTTTCTTTAATATGCCATCAGTAGGGTTGTAGTATTTCCTATTGCCCTTCAGAATGGAGGCATGGGAATCATTCCTGTCCATTTGGGCTGCTTCCAGTGAGTCTCTCCTATTTCCACGTAAGCTCCTTATTTAGAGAAGAAGTAGAGGTTGGACAAGGAACTGCCCTTATAAAGTAAGTACCAGAGGGAGCCAGTGCCAGAGGGCGGCATCTCCAGGGGCTGCACAGTCACCTCGCGGTGGTGGCCAGAGGGCGGCATCTCCAGGGGCTGCACGGTCACCTCGCGGTGGTGGCCAGAGGGCGGCATCTCCAGGGGCTGCACGGTCACCTCGCTGTGGTGGCCAGAGGGCGGCATCTCCAGGGGCTGCACGGTCACCTCGCGGTGGTGGCCAGAGGGCGGCATCTCCAGGGGCTGCACGGTCACCTCGCGGTGGTGGCCAGAGGGCGGCATCTCCAGGGGCTGCACAGTCACCTCGCGGTGGTGGCCAGAGGGCGGCATCTCCAGGGGCTGCACAGTCACCTCGCGGTGGTGGCCAGAGGGCGGCATCTCCAGGGGCTGCACAGTCACCTCGCGGTGGTGGCCAGAGGGCGGCATCTCCAGGGGCTGCACAGTCACCTCGCGGTGGTGGCCAGAGGGCAGCATCTCCAGGGGCTGCACAGTCACCTTGCGGTTGTGTTGGTTAGTTGCTCTTTAGAGTTAACAATATGTTGAACACTACCTACGTGCATTACTCTATACATCTTATGGTGCTGCAACAGCAACTTTATTTTTACCAAGACTTCCCTTTTCTAAGAAAAGTGGCCTGAGAAGATCATCTTAACTCAAAAGAGAAAGAAATATGGTTCTGCTGCTCTGTGAGCTCCTAACTCTCACACTATCAGTTATTGTCATTTAGTATGCAGGGGATAAGAAGACACTACGAGACACACTTCTATATGCTATGCATCTCTGCATATGGATAGGAAGTGTGCAGAGTCACTGAATATTTTTGTCATTGATTCCACTTCACTAGTCTCTACAGCCTGTTGTCATCCACAGCAATACAAATCAAATATTCTTGAGATGGTATGAATTCCCTAAGTTACCGATTCAGTATTTAAAAAGCGCACTGTGTTTGTCAGTTAGAACGTACTTTAGCAGGTATGTACCACAGGCATGTGCCTGGTCACCCTTTTACCCCTTTGTGGTTACAGAGGCTGGTGAGCATGCCCAAGCACACATGCCTTCTCCTCCCCTACTCCCCTGCTATGTGGTTCAGCAAAGTCAGAAATGAAGTCACTGACTACACTCGTGTGTGTGTGTGTGTGTGTGTGTGTGTGTGTGTGTGTAATCATTAGCAACCATCAGTAAAATATGAGGTCATGAATTTGAAGAAGGAGATTCATATGGGAATGTTTAGAGGAAGGAAAGGTGAGGGGGGTGTTATAATTATAATCTTGAAACAAAATGAGAGAGAAGAGAAAGCTAGCTGACTGACTGTTAACAATGAGTACATTTCTATATGTTCCTGATTGTAGATGTGATGTCATTAGCTGCTTGAAGAACCTTTAGCCCACATCACTGTCACTGCTCACAGTGACATGCTAAAACCTGTGACTGTAGACTAGAATAAATCCTTTACCCCCTAAGTTCCTTATTGTTGGGATGTTTTATCACAGCAATATAAATAAAACTAGGACAGAGTTTCTATGTTTCAATACAATGTTGGCCAGCTTGGTGAGGTATTAGAGGATGTTACTCACAAAGAACAGGGCTAATCCTCTTTTTAAGCAACATAAAATATACACTCAGCCTCTGGTATTTCCTGAATGCCTTGCTGAGGTTTGGTAACCAGTACATGTCCTTGGTCATGTTAAAAATTACATAAGAATTTAATTTACATTTTAGGTTATGTCCATTATGCATGCTAATTGTTGCTGCTAGGAATATCCATAATAAGAAATAGTGACCTAATATTCAAGTTTATTAATGCAATAAGTCAAGGCAAGGTTTTTTTTTTTTTGAAAATACATTTTTTATTTATTCTTCAAGAATTTCATGCATGTATTAAATGCATTTGCATCAAATCAACCCATATTCCCTCATCCTTTCCTGCTAGATCTACCTGGCAAGGTCATCCTCAGAACTTCGCTATTCTTTGTTAATCCACTGAGTCCAGTAACGCTGGCCATGTGCACACAGGTGTATGCTCACCCACCGGAGAATGATCCGTCTACCAAGGGGCACCTAATAGAAGAAAACTGTCTGCAATTTGATTTAGATCTAGATAAAGGATGAAAAAGTGGAGGTTAAAGGCTAACCTGAGCTACAGAGCGTGTTCTAGGCCAGCTTGGGCTATAGAACAAGTCCCCAGAAAGCAAACCAAAATCAAACAATGATGTCATTATCATGAATTGAAAACGTGAAACGCTACACATACTTCTTAACTTTAACACTGTCTGCATTCTTTTATCTTTAACTTTTTAACCAGCCATCTGCATTTTTAATGCAGCCATCTGCATTCTTCTCAGGATAGGTATAGACTTCCAATTTTGTTAATACAAAAGATGACAATATTTTAAAAATATTCTATTTATATTGCGAGAGAAGGAGAACTTACCTGTGATTTCACTAAACAATGAATTCCTGGCTTATTTTCTATCTTTGTTCATTTGTTTATTTCTTCCTTTACCTATATATTTACTTAGTCTCTATCTCTGTTTCTCTCTGTCTCTCTGTCTCTGTGTGTGTAGTTGTGCTAGTGTAGGGGTGTGTGGGGGGTATATCTGCATGTATGTGGATATATGTGATAATGACAAAATATCAATGTAATATGTGTTCCCCTATTACTCTGTACCTTGTTTTGTTGTTGTTGTTGTTGTTTGTTTTATTTTTTTTTGTTTAGTTTTTTTGTTTTGTTTTTGAGATGAGGCGTCTCACCTGGAGCTTCTCAATTAGCTGTACTGTCTGATCAGCAATATCAAGGGTCTTCTGCCTGTGATTCCCCAGAGCTTAGATTACAAGCACAGGCTCCCACACTCAGCCTTTTGAGGCCTTGTTGTATGGTTACTAGGCATCTGGATTCATGAACTCATGCTTGCCTGGTCACATAGTTGAGAATAAGACAATTTCCCAGCCTTGTGTAGCCTTTTCTATACAGAAAATTATACCCTTCCATTTTGGGACATGGATTTGAAGTTTTACATTGACATTTATTGGTAGCAATGACCTATCATTGTAGTTAGAAAATAGAAGTCAATGTAACAACAATCAACTGGAAACTGAACATTACCTCAACTTACTGACTGGGGAAAGTGGGTACAAGTAAGAGAGAAGAAATAAAGCACAGCGAGGCATCAGGAAATATTTCAAGTGCCTTATAGTGCAGAACAAATACAGTCTACCACAGTTTATGACATTTTTCAAAATAACTGGAAAAGTTGGAGATTTTCCCCAAATAGTAAATATTTGTAGAGACAGGAGTGTTAATTACCCTGACTTGCTCATTACGTTCCATATACGGTAATCTAAGAATTATACTTTAGTGTATAAATTAAAGTGTGTCAATCAAAAACAAAGAATCAAAGCAATATATGCTTTGAGCTTTAGCAAACTTTATGAATGTGGGTGTCCTTGCATTTGGTGCATATATACCCACAGGAGGTGATAGAGAGACAAAATGTGGAGCAGAAATTGAAGGAAAGGCCATCCAGAGACTGCCCCATCTGGGGAATCCATCCCATATACAACTACCAAACCCACACGCTATTGTGAATGCCAAGAAGTGCTTGCTGACAGGACCCAGATATAGCTGCCTCCTAAGAGGCTCTGCCAGAGCCTGACAAATACAGAGGTGCATGCTCGGAGCCAATTATTGGACTGAGCATGGGGTCACCAATGGAGGAGTTAGAGAAAGGACTGAAGAAGCTGAAGGGGTTTGCAGCCCCATGGGAGGAACAACAATATCAACCAACCAGAAGCACCCCCCCCCCGAGCTCCCAGGTACTAAACCACCAACCAAAGAGTACACATGAAGTGAATCATGGCTCCATCCACATATGTAGCAGAGGATGGCCTTGTCAGACATCAGTGGGAGGAGAGGCCCTTGGTCCTGTGAAGGCTGGATGCTCCAATGGAGGGGAATGCCAGGCCAGGGAAACAGGAGTGGGGGCATGGGGGAGGAGCACCCACATAGAAGCAGAGAGAAGGGGGATGGGATAGGGGGTTTTCAGAGGGGAAACCAGGAAAGGAGATAATGTTTGATGTGTAAATTAAGAAAAAATATTTTTAAAAAAGAAATTAAACACACACACACACACACAAATAAATAGGGCCAGGAAAATGACTCAGCTAGTAAATATTCTTTCCACAAAGCTTGGCCATCTGAGCTTGAGTCCTAGAACCTACAGGGTAGAAGGAGTTTAACCAATTATCCAACATATATTTTACAATATACGCAAAGAAAATATAGTTCCAAATGCTTACAGAGAGCGAAAAGTAAAATAAACATGATTCAAGAACCTTTATTTGGAATTTTACTCTGTTATTAAAAAATAGCAACACAGTGGGGCACAGTTTCAGAAATTTGAATATAAAGGACCCCAACCTGTGTGTAATTTCAGCCAAACTACGCATTATGTATTAGGACATAAATAAGCAATTTGTAAAGTCATATATGTTTGAAGAGTATGTCATGAAGCCATCCTTGGATGTCTAACAAAGCCTACTGTTGCATGATAGCAAAATTGTAAGAGAAACAAAAGATAAATGACCAAAGTGACCAGAGATAAAATTCTAGAATGATGGCTGAACACCAAGCGGCAGGTTTTTTGGTTCACAGATGACGATACGTTGTCTTCACATAGGAGAAAGAACAAGTAGCTTGCTATGGCATGGGATATTTTCATTGCTCCCCTCCCTAAACCCTTATGTATAACAACTCTTCGGTCTCTCCACCACCTTAGTCCTGAGCAATTAAATCTCTTTTATTTCAGTAATTGGCTATTATGAACATTTCAGACAGAGTGATTTATAAGACTGTATTGTTTTTCTTACTGAAATCTTTTACTCGGCATAATTTTTTTAAAAACCCTTTCACATCATGGTACACATTGGAATCACATTTCTCATGGCTAGATGATTATATAGAAACAACTATTTTTTATTCATTCATTTATTAACTATAAGGCACTTGGATTGCATCCAATTTTGCCTAGCATTAATACTGTCAGTAAATAGTATGAAAATTGTAAATAAAATTGTGTGTTTTTATTTCAGTGTTACCATCATTTCAAATATGCCATACTAGCCTCAGTATAAGCATAAAACTATTCTTGTAAATGATGTATATTAGCATCCTCTTATTCTTTTAACAACTGAGGACAAATTTAGCAATATAGGACATTCATATTTAATAGTCCATAGTTCTGAAGGTTTGAAGGCTAAAATAAAGCTTTAATGGCTTAAAACTGGGATATTTCAACAATGTTTCTTCTGTGGATTATGACAGATAATTTCTTCACACTCAGAGTTTAGCAGCATTAACTGGCCCCTTTAAATAAAATGGAAAATATAAAGTGAAAGATAATGTTTACCATACAAATCAAATATGTTCAAAATACCAATAGTTTGTGAAACCCCCTGTGGGGCATGGGACTATACACAGACAGTCTGGTCTCCAGTCGAGTTGATGTCTGAACCCCAGTAAAACCCAATGGTGATAATTCACCTTCATGGGACAGAAGGAGTTCCCTCATGTCTCCTGGATTCAAGGACCCTGTGGAAGTCACTGCTCCCACAGCCCCCACAGGAGAAGTGTGTGGCTAGTAGTCATTTAGAGAATGTCCCCAGCTTCTGACCTTCAGGCTAGACTCCCCCCAGTTACCTAGCAACCGTAAAATAACAGCCCACCCTAAGAGCAGCTGCTTGATCCCACCTCATTCTCTTGCTCTCCTCTCTCTCCTCATGGTCTCCTTGTTCTTTCTTCCTCTCTCTCCCTCTTTTTCTCTCCCACTTACTTTAGCCTTTCTTCTGTCTTTCTCTTTCCCCCTTCTCTCCTCTTAGTCATGGCCGGTCTCTCTCTCTCTCTTTCCACCTTCTCTACTTTCTCCCTGTCTTTCTACAGTTAAGCTCTAAAACCATAGACTGTCTCTGTTCATCAAGGCCCACTGTGCATGGAGGATGGGATAGGCTTTCCTCTAATGAGCCGTTTCTAATCTCCCCATGGAAGGCCTTTCTGTACTCCAGTCAAGGCCAGGACTAAGGACTCTCATCTGTGAGGGAACCTTTTCCCCCTGCTCTCTCTCCTATTACCCCGGGGCAGAGGGTGTTACCCCGGGCCCCCTGGTATTGGAGGCTGCCCCTTGTCCACCCCTGATCAAGTGGGGTCAGTGGCTTAGATGCCCACCTCGGGACTGAGTGGAAAGCGGCTGGCAGCCCTCCTGCATCCACCTGCCCAGAGCACAGGAGCTCTGGCCAGATGCGGGCTCTTTCCTTCTCCCCTCTTCCCCAACATCCCCATTAGTGCCCACACCCCCCAGAAACAGATGAATTGTCTTTGAATTCTATTTCTGTTTTAACAGTGTGTGTGTGTGTGTGTGTGTGTGTGTGCATGAATGTTCATGACATGTTTATGGAAGTCATAGACGAACACACAGAAATCATTTCTTTCTTTCTACCATCATCTGGGGCACTAGGAATGTAGTCAGATCATCAGTCTTAGTAGCAAGCCCTCTTATCCTCTAAGCCATCTTGTTGGACCATGATGAGCAATCCTAAAGCATGGAAAAAAGCATTAAAATTTTTATGAAGCCTGGAGAGATGGCTGAACAGTTGAGAGAAGACATTACTCTTTAGAAGGATACAAGTTCATATCCCAGCTACCCAGATTGGGTGCCTTACAACCACCTACAACTTGAGTCCCAGGAGAATCTAATTCCTCTGGCCTTGTGGGAACTTGCTTTGATGTGCACATGCCCACATAAAGACCATAAATCCACATAATTAAACACTGTAAAGTACAAATCTTACAAAGGACTTTTCTGATTATAACATTTTCTGATTAGTATTTGAAAACAAATGAATAGTCTATTCTTTCTGAAGAGCCTAGACTCACTGGATTGATAGGAAAACCATAACAGTCCAATATCTCCTTTGTGAAAGACTAGAATGGTCCCCATCAACATTTTCAATTTTCATATTAAACACACTGGCTTAGTAGAACCTATGAAAATCATGAAAAAGTTCTTTTGTAGCACATACCTTCAATCCCTTCCATCCTCCCCAGCACTTCACTCAGTGTAATACCTGGATCTAAGACTTTAAAGATTCATTGTCCTGTTCTTAAACTAATATAAATTATACCCTTCAAAAAATGTTCTAAGGGTGGTCTACTTTAAAAAGCCAGGGCCCCACATAAGCTGCTTGCTAATGTCTTCCAAATGATTAGCACTGTATTTGAAAATAGGCAAATCACTTTTAGCTTCCTCTTTGTGAAATCACAATGACCCTGAATTCCATATTCTTCAACTGTACTCCACAGTAGGAAAGAGCACTAACATTTTCATTAGATTATAATCACAGGGATTGGAGTGTTAACGCCAAGCGTGCTCCACTCTTGTATTTGAACTGAGTTGTGCCCCTGAGGCTCTTAATTCAATGACATCTCTGTAAGGCAAATGCTTTTTTACTGAGACAATTGGCAAACTGTTCCAGCATTTGATGGTAAAAAAAAAAAAAAAGAATAATGTTTTAAAATTATTTGCATTTTCCAGCTCTCCGACTGAGCTTATTTGTTTGCTTGATTTGGAGATTCAAAAAGTCATTTTCTCTTTGTAAGCAATTTTATAACTCTGTGTTTTACCTGGTTTTTTCAACTGATGAATCTCATCTACTAGAGACACTAAAAATGTTCAATAAATTCCTTAGGGACCACTACCTCATGCAAAGTACTTCTTAAGAGGTGCTCTTGTAGTCTAGGGAAAGGGCACCAAGAGCTACAGACCATTTAAGTCAGGAATTAGCTGCAAGTGGACTGATGCACTGGTAATCACCAAGAAAGGTTTTAAATAATCCATTATGAAAAACAAACAGAGGGGATGAGGAGAGGGTGAGAGTGCTTGCTGAGCATACATGAGGACCTAAGTTCAAATCTCCAGGTCCCACTTTAAATAAATAGGTGAGACTTGCCCAGCCATAGCCTCAGGCTGAGGAGAGAAAATTAGAGACAGGAAGAGAATGATTACTCATATTTCTCCAGCCACCACGTACATATACACACATGTAGAACACTTAAATATATGCTTGTGCATATGCCACACAAACATAGCAATACATACTCAAATACATATTAAAAGCACATGTAAATTAATAAATTCTCACTGAGTGTTTCTATAATTGTCAAATTTAGATTAGTCTTTCAAATCTACACTATCTCAAATATATAGTTGAAAACTCAGTTACAATTAAAGGTAAGAAACAATAAACACCTAACATTTTAACCTATAAAGGAAAACAATAGTTTTCTGTAAGTGGAGGGGGATACTGTTGTTGTTGTTGTTGTTGTTGTTGTTGTTTATTGGGTGGTTGGTATTTGTTGATTGTTCTGTGTTTCTTAGTTGTTTTCTGTTTTGTTTTATTTTCTGTTTTATTTCTCTTAAACTACAGGTTTAAGTCTAAAAAGCTGTTGCTTTGAAGCCTCCTGAGAAGCACTTACCACAGAAAAGAGAAGCTGACAGATCAAAGCCACTCACATCCTAACTTGGAAGCAAACTTAGGGGAAAGGAGACTGGAGACTTACTGTCCCTTCAGAGAGCCACCGTGGGCAGAACATCTCCTACTAAGAACCAGCTCTGAGAGTGCCTACCACCTCCAGCAGTGCCACCTTGACAGCTCAGCTAGGACTTCTCCAAACTGGACTTTGAGAAAGAATAATCCTGTATATCCAATTGTTTCCCTACCAAAACAGGCAGAAGGGATTCAAACAATAACTGTGAATTGAATCCAGGTAAACATGGACATATGCATCTTCACTTCAGTTCTGCTCTCAGGAACCTTCTCCATTAAACATCTCTTCCCTCTGTTTGTGGAGCCCACCAACTTGATATCTGCATCAGTTAGGTATTTGTTTATAATAGATCAACCCGGTTTTCATTATTCCCCTCTTTCCATTTCTAAGGATGACTGAATTGTGTTCCTGTGGACACTTGGAGTCACCCTTCTATTTTCTTATTCTAAGGGTATGAAGGAAACAATACAGATGGAATTGATGGGCTTTGTGGTCCATACTTTTAATGCACTAGGAAGTTAGAGTCAGGAAGGTGGTCACAAGTCCAGGATTAGTATGGTTTATACATAGAATGCTCAGCCAACTATAACTATGTGATGAGATTCTGGCTTATATTTTAAAAACAATTGGAGTTGAAGGGGTTGCAAAAATTATCACTTGCTGCCCAAACACATATTAAAGAAAATAAAAACCAGTATTCCCAGGAACAGGTTTTATAAAGTAGACTTTAGGCTCACAAGTAAATCTCAGGCTTGAGAGTGAGTTGGCAGGATGTCAGTCCTATCAAATCTCTCCCAAAAGTAGGGAAGATAAAATTCCTTTTCCATAGGCATTCCCAAGGTTGAGTCACTCAAGGAAAACATGAAGTTTGATGAGATGGAACTGAACTCCTGTCAATCCAAGGGGACAAACTCGTTGGCATGGTAACTGTTTCTCTAAAACAACATTTGTGGCTGAATCTGACTGATTCAGTTTAACAGGTGCTTTTCAGTATTTATAATGTGTCCACAGGAGATGCAGTCATAACTTATTTACACCTCACCTAGTTTTCTCCAATCATTAGACTCTAACTCTAGTATAGTATCAAAATCTGAAGTTTGTCAATTGGTCAATGTGTACAATCTTTAAGAACCAATAGAATTTCTCTTTAGTAATGGCATGAAAATCTGAGTTGGCACCCACCTCCTTTTGCTTTATAGCACTTCTTTCTAGTTTCCATGATTTCTATATAGATATATCTCTGTAGATTGGTTTATCCATAATTGCTGAGTTATTTGTCTCCAGATCTTTCCAAAACTTGTTTTTGTTTGAATTTCTTTCTCTAATCTCTGTTGTTCCATTTTTAGGGACTTTTATTTTTATAGTCTATATCCTTGGTTGTTTTGACTGAGTAATTCCCATTGTTTGTCTTGTTTCCCTATCTTTATATATCTTTTATGAAGAACATGGATTGAGTTTGTTAAAGTTGATCTTATAAATTTTTATTTCTAAGTTTTCCACTTAGTCTTTCTTTGTAATTTATATTTACTTTCTAGTTTCTCTTTTTAAGCGTATTAAAAGGATGTTCACAATTGCTTATTCTTAAGTATTTTGTTATAACTATTTAAAAATATTTGTCAGATAATTACATCTTTAAGCCACACTTGGAAATGTTTTCATTTCTCATTCTTCTTCTTCATGGTTCTTGGCATAATGACTATCTGCTCCATTGGAATCTTCACATTTAGATACTTTATTGTGAATGAATATGATTTAAATATTGTACTTAAGCACACCATTTTTTAAATGTTGGAACAAATGAATTAGATTTCTGCCCAGTACTGCTGCAGAGCAGAAATCCAAATCCACTACTACACTAATACCCAGGGTCAGTGGTGAGATTTTTGTTACTGATATGAATGGCAGGAACCTTCATCACACCAAATAAACTGGAAGTAGAAGTACCCTGAATCACTGATTTTAAAGTAGCCTCCTCTTACAACAACATGGAACTATCTCTAGTCATTATAGGCATGAACTTCCTCACTCTCAACTGGACCTTGGCTGACATCACTGCAACAAGATGGAGAGATGCCTCTTGTTATTAGCCTCACACAGTCGTTTTCACTCACATCAGGAATATATCATAGAACGGAAAGGACAATACTGGATAATACTTCTTTGTTTTGCCCAATTCCTTGATAAACATAGAGTCTAAGTTATTTACCTAACTCTTCTAGTATGATGTACTAAAGGCTATGTCAGTGCCTGTGCCTGGTAAATACAGAAGTGGATGCTCAGAGTCATCTATTGGCTGGAACACATGGCCACCAATGTGGGAGCTAGAGAAAGTACCCAAGGAGCTGAAGGGATCTGTCACCCTATCAGAGGAACAGCAATATGAACTAACTAGTACCACCTGAGCTCGCGTCTCCAGCTGCATATGTAGCAGAAGATGACCTAATCAGCCATTATTGGGAGAAGAGGCCCTTGGTCTTGCAAACTTTATATGCCCCAATACAGGGGAATACCAGAGCCAGGAAGCAGGAGTGGGTGGGTTGGGGAGCAAGGTGAGGGGAGGGTATAAGGGACTTTTGGGATAGCATTTGAATTGTAAATGAAGAAAATATCTAATAAAAATATTTTTTTTAAAAAAAGAACAGTTTTTGGCTAGGAAGTAGTTTGAGTTTTGTTTTTAGTTTTGGATTTTTCATTTTGTTGTTTTTTTTCTATAGTCTTTGGAATAAATGGAATGCTACATGTATTTATTTATTTTATTTTTGTGGTTATGATGCCTTTTGCATACTCCTGACTAACAACAGTAGAGAATTTGTGGTTTTGATTTTGTTTTGGTGTGTTTTCTTGACATTGCTATTTTTTTTTTCAGCATGAAATAAGGTTATTGATGAGAAGGGAACCAGTATATCCTTTCTGACTTCTCGGTGTACAGGATCCTCATCCAAATGCCTTCTTTCCAACACTCTCATGTTGACCATGTCTGTACTGTCTAGAAACTTCTTAGTGGGAACAGGAAAGTGTGTTCTACTTCATTTTCCTCAAGGCAGAAGTTACAAATAACTTTTCAACTCTAGCAGTCAATAATGAATTTGTCAGTATCATGTTAAAAAGATATCTTTGAATGTAAAAGTCAGAAAATTAGAGGAAAACCTTAAGAAACTGTTAACTGGTTACACAATCCTTACTACCACAAGGATTTGGAGGGGTAGGCAGCATTGACTGAGAGAACTGTGTACAGTTCTATGATGATCTAGTGAGGCCATAAAGCCTCCTAGTGTAGTAAATATGACTTTTTACCAGGAGCAACACTCCCGGATTTATTTATCCTCTTACTAGAATGTTGTCTGAAAGTGCTTTAGAGGAGATTATGAGCATCCATTTCTCTGATACTTACTGCATAAGAATGTTTGTATGTTTTACACTGTTTTCTGCAGTGTCACCAGTTTTCTTACTGGAGATTAGAATTAAGATTTCAAATTCTTTATATAAGGGACTTGGACATGAAAAGTTTTTATTTCCTAAGTTTAATACCCATGAAATATATCAGGAAGCTTTTGGAACAAATAACAATTCAAAAAAAAAAAAAAGTGGATGCACGAGAAAACTGCATGCTTAAGCAGTTTTTAAGCATCAAGTAATACATGAACAGGCTTCAGAAACACACTCTATTGATTGAATCCATTATCCTGTGAGCAGGTTTGTAGATGGAGCCATTCACTGTGGCATCCATGGTGAAATGAGCAGAAGCTGAGGCTGATATCTGTCCCTGTTCCTTCCACGGATTAAACAATTGGCAATACTCTGTATCTGCACTTACTTATATACAAAGTGTAAGGAATGGTGTATTTATGTACTACAAAAAAGAAAAATAAAAAATCTCTGGACAACCTAGTTTATTGAGCACCAAATCACTTTAGGTCTAAAAAAAGTAAACCTAATTATTGTTAGCCTAAAATTAGACTGTGTTTAAGAATTACCTTTAAAAAATATCTTTTAAAATGCCTTACGTCCAAGAAGAAATGGGCCTTTCAAGACACCTTATCTAAAATTCTCATTCAGATGTTGTGGACCTTTTAGGGTCATTGCATAGATTATCTGGAAACCTTGTCAACTGTGAATTAGGGGACACCAGGGATGAGAAACAAAAGCCCTTAAAGATGAGTATGAAAACATCATGCTCATCAGATTCCAGGAAGAAAAGGGCTTTGAGTAAGCCCGTCTTGCAGACACTGACTTTCAAGGTGGTCAAGAGACAAAGTAGGAGTCAGAAATGAGTCTGGTGGGTATCAACCATATCTGATTGGATGGAAAATTTCTGTTTGGAATATGACCATTTCTCTGTTTAGTTTAAAGGGCCACATGCAGTGTACAGAGCTCTCTAGTTGGCTGAATTCAAGATAAATTCTGTGATTCAACAAAAAGTGCCTCAGTTTTTACCCAATTGCTGATCTAACTCCTGTTTAAAATGAAATAAACTAAGAGAAAACAACAACAAAAACTATTCTTAACAGGCGGCTTGGGGGCAACCACACATTGGTACCCTCTAAGTCTCTGCTTCTCTGTAGAGCTTGGCTTCTAATCAATCTAATCTCTCCTTTAAGCTTCCTTTCTATAATTAAAAGATCCTTTGAAAACTCACACTATGTTTGTCCTTGAAGCTCATTTTTTGAGATATACATGCATGGAGCCTGAGACAGGAACTCTGATAAAGTTTTGTTAACTCTCAAGTTAATCCCACTTGAAATGAAGTCTCCTCAAGGATATCCATCCCCCTTCCATGGAGGCATAATCTTTTAAAAGCATATCAAAAGTATTTTGTTTATTGTTACTATTTGAGTGGAGCATTGGTCTGTGTTGGTTACCAAATTCATTGTCCTTTTGTCTTCTAGAACCTTTAAATTTCATCAGAAATTTAGCACACATTAGTTGTAGAGATTACAAAACCTGGGGTTGCTTGATATAAAGTCCAGTAATATGCTTTGGAATTGTTTGATATAAATTATTCCAATGTGCTTACAAGGAAAAATAAGCAAACTGTTTCTCCTTCCAAGTGTGTTATCAGTCTACCATTATATGCTACTTAACATGTCATGGTCATTCCACTCCAACATTAACTTCCTTCTTGTTTAGTGTGGTTATTCTCAGTTGTAGTTGCCACCAGAAATTTCTTCATAGTTACTATTGTTTATGATATCAACTTTTTTTCTATTTCTCTTTAGTCTCAATTGCTCTTCTGATAGTTCGTTCATTTATACACATTTTCTGTGAGACATACATGTCCTTTTCTTCTTCTCTCTGAAGAATGAAGAAACCTAAACCACAGGTAACTTGCTTTTTAAAAAAGAAAAAAAAATCACCTCTCAGAATATGAAGAAACCAAACAGTAGACTGGATTTTAGGCCTTAATTTTCCAGGTGTGCATATTGAGCACTATTTAGAACTCAAGATGATTCCTCCTGAAGATATTGCTGAGTCTTTCATAGTCTTTCTTTCTTGGATTCTGTCCTTTTAATTTGTGTAACATGTAACCAAAGTTTTTTGTTTTTTTTTTTTTTTTTAATCTGTTTTTCTGGTCTTCAATTTTCATTGCTGATTTTCTAATCGTTGTAAGAATTTGTCACTCTGAGGAAGGCAGTGTCTGTTAGGTTAAGATGTAGTCTTCTTCAGCAAGCATTACAAAAGGCTTACCTTCTCAACTCAGGAAACCGTTCTTTTACCTAAACATCTTACCTACATTTTCTCTTAATAATTAATGCATATAGCTGTAGTCCATACAGTCTCTCCTGGCTGCCTTCAGATCAAGATGTAAAACTCTCAGCTCTTCCAGCACCATGGCTGACTGGATGCTATTAATATAATTCAATAGCACTTAAGAACATCAATGAAAAAATTAAATTTGACCAATGAAAACTAAATTATACAATGTCTCTACATGCATTTGTCACAAATATCATTTCTTTCTTTGTGAAAAATCTGTTTACCATTGTTATGAAGTAATTTTAATTAAGCAGCTATAAAGATATATCTATAAGAATGCATGGATGCTTGGATATTCAATGTTTGTTGAAAATATTCAGTTCAGAAACTATTATCCCGAGTTCTGGACTATTATATAACTAACTAATCTTTTCTCAAAGAACTTGACACTTCAGTGTTTGGAGTTACTCACTTCCAGTGAAGTACACATTAAGGAGAAAAATATATATACATGTTAGCCTCATTTGGAAATAGTAGCACATAATTAAAAAAAAATTAAAAGGCCAATGGAAAAAACAGAACAGAAGCTCCAGGATATCAGGAGAAAACAACAGAAGAATGTGGCTATTTGAATGGGGCATAGGACTTACACAAAGGGAGATTTCTCAATTAGCATTGCATCCAGTTGGCTGTTCTCTTTCCCTGGGAGCCAAGGCAGCCCATAAAACTGATTTCACCACAGCAAGGCAGGATGTAGTGTTAAAGTCAGTTACATCTGCAGACTGCATTACTTCAAATATCACAGCTAGGAAGGCCAGGGTGTTGTAATTACATAATTCTCTATCACATTGTAACTGATGGGTCAAGAGATGAATACAAAATCTTGGAACAATAGAAATGCAGCTGGTGTTATCTATTGTAAGATGGACTTTAAACAATTGAATAGTCTCTGTAATTAGCCATCAAAACCAATTCAAGAGAATGACAAATGTCAAATAACAATGCAAACACAACTGTAAGAAAATAAACAAGAAACAACAGAGAAATCAGACAGAGACAAAAGAGAGCCTTTTCTGTTCCATCTTTACTTATCATCAATTGAAAAGTATTTGTTTAAAAAGAGCTTCTCTCTCTTTCTCTCTCTCTCTCTCTCTCTCTCTCTCTCTCTCTCTCTCTCTGTAGATAGGTAGGAGTGTTTTCTCTCTCAAGAATCAAGTCTGCAGGGACCAAGAAATGAATCATCTAACAACAATCCCAAAAGAAGAGAACCACACAAATATAAAATCACCTCCAACAACAAATCTAACAAGAAATAGCATTCATTGGTCTTTAATATCTCTCAATATTAATGGACTTAATTTTCCAATAAAATGCTCACAAACTGAATCCAAGAACACATTAAATTTATCATTCATCATGTTCAACCCAGGGATGCAAGGATGGTTCAATATATGGAAATTCATCAACATAACCCACTATATAAACAAACTAAAAGAAAAAAAATTCACCTAATCATCTTATTAGATACTGAAAAAAATCTTTGACCCAATACAACACCCCTTTATGTTAAAAGTATTAGAGACATATCAGGAATTCAAGGCGTATACCTAAACATAATAAAATCAATATACAGCAAACCAAGAGCTGACATTAAGTTGAATGGAGAGAAATATGAAGCAATTACACTGAAATCAGGGACAAGACAAGGCTGCCCACTCTTTCTGTAAGAATTCCATATAGTACTCAAAGTTCTAGGTAGAGCAATTAGAAAACAAAAGTTGATCAAAGGGATATAAATTGGAGAGGAAGAAGTCAAGAGGTCACTATTTGTAGATGATATGATAGTATACATAAGCAACCAAAAAACTCTTTAGACAACTCCTACATCTGAAAAACAACTCCAGCAAAGCGGCTTGTTATAAAATTATATAAATTATATAAAAAAAAATCAGTAGCCTTTCTCTATAGAATGGATAAACAGTCTGATAAAGAAATTAAGGAAACAATACCCTTCACAATAGTCACAAATAATATAAACTATCTTGGCATAACTCTAAACAATTAAGTGAAAGATCTGTATGATGAGATCTTCAAAGTCTCTGATGAAAGAAATGGAAGACCTCAGAAGATGGAAAGATTTACTATGCTCATAGATCAGCAGGATTAACATAGTAAAAAATGACCTTCTTACCAAAAGTAATCTACAGATTCAAACCAATCCCCATTAAAATTCCAACTCAATTCTTCACAGAGATAGAAAGAGCAATTTTCACCTTCATGTGGAATGATAAAAAAAAAAAAAAAAAGTAAAAACAATTCTCAACAATAAAAGAACTTCTGCTGGAATTACCTTCCCTGACCTCAAGCTGTACTACAGCACAATAATGATAAAAACAATGTGGTATTGGTACAGAGACAGACAGGTAGATCAATGGAAAGAAACTGAAGTCCCAGAAATAAACCCACACATCTATAGTGTGTCCTTCCCCCAGCCTTGAGCAGGCTAAATAGACATTAAATATTTGCCACAGTTGACTTTCCACCAACCTAGGTGAAGTCTTCCACCTTGCTGCACCT